>VXBU01010214.1:43347-81471 GCA_013400315.1 Bombycilla garrulus | reverse complement strand
CACTGATAAGTTGTTTTGCGGGAGGGGTGGGCTTTAATAATGGTCCCAGGTAAACAGCTTCTTTGCCCATTTGCTACAGTGGACAAAAGTCCTCTGCTGATCTGCTGTTTAAATCATTAATCATTTCAATCTGTCTCAAAAGGACCTCAGGGATCATCCAATCCAATCTTTCTTGACAAATGCAGGTTCTAGACAAGATGGCCCAGTACCCTGTCCAGCTGGATCTTAAAAATTGTCCACTGATGAGGAATTGATCACTTCTCTGAGGCGATGGTTTGAATGGCTGATTGTTCTCTTGTTAAAAATATATTTTGTGTTCAATACAAATCTTCCCAGGAGTAACTTTTACCCATCAAACTCTAATCTGTTTCATGTGACTCTGTAAAAGGAATCTCTATTTCCTTTGTAGCAATCCTTTAAATACTAGGACCAAGTGGTATTTATTTATGTGTATAACATTTTGCAACTGTCTGATAATGTGGTTTATCTCCTGCATTGCTGATATTTATCTTAAATTTAGAGTTCTGATGGCTGGTTAATTATATGTTGATAATAAATCAGTGCATCACTTTGATCCTTGGATCCATGTTGATTGGATTTCTTCCCCAGACACAATGTTCAAGCTATCTGGCTGAAGACTATCTTGCATGAATCATCCTAACTGCATTGCAGATATTTCTAGTTGGAGGAACTCTAAATACATTGCTATTAAAACAACAACAAAAAAAAGCCAAATAAATATTTTCAATTTATGATTATCTAAATTTATATGTAATATGGCATATAGAGACACAAGTGTGTAATTATATATTATAGAAAGTTCATTAGTATTTACCTAAGATGACATTGGTAATTTGATTTGTTTTTCAGAGAGAAGAAATATCCCCTTGTTAGATCGTATAGACCTATTTGTCACACCAGCAGATGCATTTCCCCTCATGAGGTTGGTATTTTGAAGACACTTTAAGAATTATTGCTGCAGAAGTCCAATTCAGTCTAATAGACATATATACACTGTGCTAAAGGACTGATTTTATAAATACATGCAATGGGAAATTCAAGGCATATGGCCAAATTCGTGCATATCAAAGTTCAGCCCTTGAAATCTACTGAGGATTCAGCCTAATGAAGACTGGCAGTGTCACATTGTCATGCTGCTCTTCCCTGCTCTCTTATCATTATTGTTTTTAACATTTCTCTGACATACTAACACTTGTTCATTTGCCAGAATGTTCTTTTGAACTTTAAGTAGAAGGGATCATGAAGCTGGCATCCTGAAGGGCTCAGTTTCACTCCAACTTTTCAATATTACAGAAGAGTCAACGATATAATGGAGAGAGGGGCAGAGCAAAAGCTGTCATATTTGCATTCTTCCATTAAAACTGCTTTATTTACAATACTCTACTAATGTAATTTTGCTTGGAACATGATCAAAATTAAACTGCATGTTTTGAATTAAAACTTAGATTTTGGTCATGTTCCAAACAGAACTAAACAAACAGGGTGCTGTAATACTGCAGTGAATTTTAAATGATCCCTTAGAATATAATGACCTTTCTCCTGCTCTGCTCCGAGCTGTGCTCCTCTCACCTCTTACAGCATCCTAGATTCTCCCAACCTCAAGGTCACATTCTGGATGAGAATGACATTTCAAAAGAGTTAATTGGTGGCAAAAACATTGTTAGCAGACTATTGAGAAAATAAACTATGAAAAATCTCTTTTTGATTATTTGAAATACTGAATTCTAAATGCAATGAATAATTAATTGATAAGAAAGTGTTACAACTTCTGATGATGAGAAATTATGGGAAATTTACTGATACTTTTTCTCATCATGTTGGGCAAGAATCACGTTGGGCAAGAATAATTTAGAGTAATGGTTTTAAATATTCAGCTTTCTGAAGATTAGTACAATTTGTAACTTAATCATGGAAAGGATGTTTCTGAATCAAATTACATTCACATCACCTTTAGAAAAGAAACTCAAATTTTTTTATCTCACTTTAGTATGAAACAACCCATCTTTTAAAAATTGTTACCATGCAACTACTATACTTCTGAATTTAATGAAATTGCAAATGGATTTAGGGGAAAATCTCCAAACTACTGTCAAGAGGTAAAAGTATTCTAATATGCAGTCACTGGACTAAGGTAAATTTTATTATAGCATTTAAAAATATTAAATGCTTCATACACGATGAAATCACATATCTAGGTGAGGTTTTAAAATGTACAGAGTATGATGAGATTTCACTTAGTGATTTATAATACCTAAGTTATAGAAAACAAAAAAAGAATGAAATTCTTCACTAAAATTTTCTATTAGTAAATAGAACTGCATTTATGAAAGCTGCATCCTTTCCTATCCTTTCTCTTCCCTTCTCCTCCAGCATCTCATTGTACAAGTTAAGAAGAATTGGTCTGAATGCAAGGAAGAGAAAATGGGCAAGAGATTTGTTATAGTTCACCTATGATAAACTCTTCCAAAACCTGACATTTCCTCAATTTCAAATGTTTTTTAGAATTGCAAGTTAACTTTATGACTTGCATTGGAAAGTTACATTAAAAATGTTAGTGGAAGTCAGATTTCTATTGTAGTCATTCAATAGTAATCTAGTAGTGATAATTCAGGGATAGTTTCTAAAATAAATTGTTATGGTCCAAAGCAAATAGTATACAGTTGTTAGAGGGGAAAACAAAATCTTAATTTTTGGTTTTGCACATAATCTGAGGCTCAGTCTCCTAACTTGATGTAAAATGAAACATATAAGAAATACTTCCATAGGTTAATGTAAAGAAAAACTTACATAAAAAAGAAAAAAAACCAAAAAACAAAAAACCCCAAAAAATTAAAGAGTTAAAATTTTGCTGTGTCTTTCCTCTAACTGCTGAAACTCATTTTAAGCAAATAATGTATCAGGGAGTGAATTGTCACATGAAAAAATTTTTCATCAGTAAGGACTTTGTTCCAATAAACATGGTACGGATAATGAAAATAAGACAGTGACATGAAAAATGAACATTGTAGTCTACTGTTCTAGTACAGTTTTAACATGTGGTAGTTGAGTGTTTATTTCCCTTTTTTATTGTTTGGTGGTGAGACCAGAAGCTTTATATACCTGCAGTAAAATAAAAAGCCAGCAAAATAAACCCTAAATTAAAGAGAACAATCCAACCAAAACCAAAACCCCCAAACCAATACATTTTTTACTCTCTCTGCATACTCTGCAGGAACAGACTGCAATCTGGTCATAAAAGATGCAGCAGAACAGAGTGACTTCAACAGCTAAAAAGAATCGCTTTAAATGAGATGAATTATTTTGATTGTAAGAACTCTGTTGGAAGCTAAAACAATAGACTCAGTAGCTCAGTAGAAAATATAATTAAAATTAGTGTCATCTACAGAGACTCTTTACTCAGAGATGAAGGTTATTTTCCTCTCTCTCAGTTCAGCTGCACCAGTGGGGCGGAAGAGCTGGCGCTGGTGTCCATGGCAGGTGCCAGGCTGTGCCCACTGCTGTGGATGGTGGGAAACTGCCACTACAAGTTGCAGCAGCTGCTGAGGCAGACCCTGCTGCTCATTATTTGGAAATATTACTGTTCCACCCAAGTAGATGGGCATTCCTCTTCAGAACCAAGGCAAATACTGTGGCCTTTAAAAAATCTGTCTTCTAAAATCGGCTGTATTTTTGAGAAGAATTGTGTTTTCAACTCAGATGTCTGTCCCCTCTGCAGGTAGCTGACTATGTTCAATTAGCAACCTCGAGTTTGGCTGTCAGTCCCAAGTTTTATTCTTTAGATAAGTGGATTCTCTTGATGATTTCCATGTCTGGACTGAAATACATGGGTGTATTTTTTATTTTTTTTTTTCCACAGTTTGATTGTCCAGTACAAACAAAGGGAGTTATTTCACTGTTGAATGATTGCAATTTTTGCCAGTCTCTCATCATGGCCTGAAGTAAATAGTAGTGACTATTACCAGTATGCCTGGGTGAGGGAGGTTCCTTTGTTTAAGTAAAAAACAGAAAAAGTAAGGGTAAGAATGAAAGCATTTTAAAGGCCATGGTTAATCTCAGCTGGCTTCACTTTAGCTGTCCAAACATTAGAGTTATTTCATTTGTTTTTTATGTCAAGTTAAAGGAGATAACCTGTAGGCACTTCCAAAAGATGTATATGCATACATAACATCTGTACACACATACATGGATATATGTATACACATAGAGAGAGAGAGAGAGAGACCTGGAATGCAATGATACATCCTCTGGAATTGCCTTTTTTCCTCATTTGTCAATAAATAAATAATAAACTACAAACTTAAACCAAATTTTGGGTGGCCAGATGGTGAGAGAAATTCCATGCTCTGAGTAAGAATATTAGCAGATATGCACTAATATATGAAGAACCACTCAACCTTGAAATTATTTGCTGTCAATACTGTTTTATATTTCCTTTCTATTAGCTTAAAAAAATAATAAAATGGATAAGAAACATAAATAAACTACTACTATTTTTTTTTTCTTTTCATAGTACATGTAACACCTTCAGTTTTGAATACAGGTTCTCATGCATTATTCCTTCCTAAAATAAATAATTTAAGTATTCTTTGACTTTCAGACATGAAAATTTGGCTCCAGGAGGTGGGATGATAGTAAATATAGCAGCATTGAAGAGGAAATCAGGGCAAGAAAAAGTTATCAACAAATGTGAATATAGTGACTCCAAGCTGTTCACTGCAATAAAGACACCCCTACTTTGTAGGATAAACCTTAAGAAGCTGTCTTGTTCATGCAGCTGGAAATTCAGTGTTCCCTGAATGCAGAAAAGATAACTCAGTGACAAGGGACTGCCTTTTGCTAGCTTCTCTGAAATTTATTTTAAATAAATTTGATACCAATAAAGACCATTGTGACTAAAATTTGATTTAAAATTGTATAAACAAGCAAATAAAACATAAGAATAAATTTAGTACTAAAACCTGTAGCTCAACTGGACAGAGGCATGGGGTGACCTTGGTCCTAGATCAAATTGTGTGGTCTGATTTACAGTCCTCCTTTTTATGTCTGGTTACATTTTTAGAGAAGCGCTTGAATTCAAAACATAGAAATTGTACTGGGGCTTTCTTTGCGACCCCCTGTAAAATTTAAGTGGTTTAGATATATTTTCTCTGTTCAAATTATATGAAGAAATGTTAACTCCATATTACGTTTTTATGGTGTGAAAGTATGGTGCCTGCAGTGTGCTCTGTGGAACATCAGGAAAACAGGTGGAGAATTTGGATGTATAAACTCTTCTGTGTGAGCTGGAGGGAGGCAGACCTGGCTCAGACTTGTTCTGTTTGCTCTTTGGGATTGATTCATGCTGAAAATCTCCCAAGCAATATTCATGTTTCATCACTGAGTGCAAGCTGGAGTGGTCTAAATCAGAGCTAATAATTCTGCAGTATGAACAGTCAAAGGCGCAAATTAATAATTGCCTTTTTGTCTTTGACTAAGCATACTTAGTTCAGTTCTCCTAACATTTAGAAAAGCAAACAAACATTTCCTATTGAAATTTCAGATTTTTTTTTTCCATTTAGTTCTTTTTTACTCTAAAATGTCTGCTACAGCAGAAATAGTTCTTGTGACACCACAGTCCAGGAAATGGTGTTCAGGCTTCAGCTAGTTCAACTGCTGTTCCTCTAAGGAAAGACAAGGCACAGAGCCATTCATGGCATTTCCGTCTTACTCAGTTCTCAGCCTGAATACCAATTTCAGCAACTAACTCTGAGATTCTTATATCCAGTAGGACCCATACAATGGCAATAAAAACCATTCCTGCAGCTTTTTACTCCCAGAACTCTATGTGCCAGCAGTCGGAAATTGATGTACTTCCAGTCACAAAACAAAATCTACTGAAGAATCAGCTACTCCTCCCCAAATGAATGTGGAAGGATTTGCTTCAAAATGCAGACACATAAATTGAACACATACAATGTGTAAGTGTAGGTTGTTTGATATTTAATATCTCACTGCAACCACTGTTTAAGCAACTGAATAAGGGTCCTGGTCAAAATAGTTGATTCTAGAGACTGCTTTGGACCAGCCAGCTGAAGCCCAATTTGATTGTCTCAATATTTGTGCAATACTGATCAATCAACATCTTCATGGAGCTGGCAGGTAGGCCACACATCTGTGTATAAACCTGCGCCTCAGACCACAAATGATCCCAGCATGTCTCAAACACCACTAGGTGTTTATGTTTAGGTAACAGGTTCAAGTCTTATTTCAAATTAAGCTTTAGGTTTTGCTTTATACTGAGCTATGTCAGCCTCCAGCTGCCATCACCTGCAGACTCTGTAGTTAGGGAAAATACCAAATCTGCGAGCTACAGTGGGAGCTCAGATATGCAGCATACAAGGCTGACAAGTTACCAAGCCATCAAAATTTAGGGATCTTAATGAATGATTCAGGGAATATTTGACACTGGAATCAGTGAGCAATATACTGGCAAGATTGAAGATGCAAGTATCTTCTGATAAATTATTTGTCCTAGTAAATCAGAATTACCAGTAATACTGAATGTAATGCTGCTCTGCCAGACAGATAAGAGTCACAGCATGGTTAAGACTCCTGACATAATACTGTTCCAAGGCAAAGAGGTCTTTATCTACTTATGTATTTAATAAGATAAAAATGTGTCAGAGTTTCCACCAGTTCTAGTGGTCATTAAGTTCTAGTAGGTTATTCTAAGAGAAGTACCTCCATGGAATTTCAAATAATGTGTTCAGAAAAATAATCACAAATACTTTAAACTTTTTACTTTTTCATTAGGCAACTGGATTTCTCTCCCCATAAAGAGAGAATCAAACACCAGTCTGCAATCACATTGTTAAACACTTCAGGTCAGCAAAGAACAGTGGAATGACAATTCTTTAGGTTATGACTACAATCAGACTAACACAATCAAAACATACTGCTTCAAAGATCAAAATATTCTTCAGTACAGAACACAAGTTGAGAACATACAAGTGGGACATTTGTTAAAGATAAATCATTCTGACTGTCTGTGACAGGGTTTATTTGACACAGATGTTAATTATATGAGTTGCATATCACACCCACTAAAACATTAAAATAATACGTAGTGATCAGATTTCATTAACTCCTACAAGATTTTGGATTAGTGTGCAGAGATCAGAATCCCAGCCGTATGCTCTGAGCACAAGCTAGGGAACTAGAATAAGCACAGGTTGACCTTAAATTGTTTTCTGATCTTTTGTAATTTTGAGTTGTTTGAAAGCTGTGAGTTAGACATCCAAAATTAGATTATAATTCACTACACAATTATTGGTAATGAAATTAAATGGGAGAAAATATTTTTTTATCTTTTCATCAAAGATGCTAGTGTTCACATAGAATCAAGTTTTAGCAAAACACTTTATATTTTATATTAGTTCATATTTTATATTTTATATCTTATCTCTTATATTTTATATCTTATTTTATATTTTATTTTTATATTTTAAATTTTATGTTTTATATTTTATTCATGTTTAAACCATATTTTCATTAGAAATATTATTTAGAAAGGGAAATAAGGAGGACCCAGGTAACTAAGGTCTCAGCACCTGGCAAGATCATGGAATAGCTCCTCCTGGAAACTGTGCTAAGGCACATGGAAAATAATTAGTTGATTGGTGACAGTCAACATGGTTTCACCAGGGGCAAATAAGGCCTGCTAGGTGTGGGGTTACTGCAGTGGTGGACAAGGGAAGGGCAATTGACATCATCTACTTAGACTTGTGCAAAGCATTTGACATTGTCCCACACAACATCCTTGTCTCAAAATTGGAGAGACATGGATTTGATGGATGAACCAATCGGTGGGTAAAAAATTGTCTGGATGTTTGCACTCAAAGGCTCGATGGCCAAGTGGCGACCAGTGATGTGGGGTGTTCATTGGGGGTCAGTTTTGGGACTCGCATTTCTTAATATCTTTGTTGGCAGCATGGACAGTGTCCATGAGTGCACCCTCAGCAAGTTTTCCAATGACACCAAGCTCTGCGGTGCACTAAAGGGAAGTAGTGCCATCCAGAGAGACCTTGACAGGCCTAGAGGTGGGTGAACCTCATAAAGCTCAACAAGGCCAATTGCAAGGTTCTGTACATGGGCCAGGGCAGTCACAAGGACAAACACAGTCAGAGAATGGATCAAGACTAGCCCTGGAAAAAAACTTCAGGGTGTTCGTGGATGAAAACTCAACATGGCTTTGCAATATGTGCTTGAAACCCAGAAGGACAATCACATCTTGAGCTGTATCAGAAGCATGGCCAGCAAGTCAAGGGACATGATTCTCTTGTTCTTACTCTTGTAAGACCCCACTTGAAGTACTGTGTCCAGCTCTGGGAGCCTGTGGCAGGTTGATGCTGGCTGGATGCTAGGCACTCATCAGAGCCACTCTATCATTCCGCTCTGCAGCTGGACAGAGGAGAAAAAATATAATGAAAGGTTCACAAGTTGAGGTAGAGACAGAGAGATATCACTCACAAAATACAGTACAGGCAAAACAGACCTGACTCAGGGATCTGAACCAATACTCTTACAAACAAAATCAGAGCAGGATAATGAGAAGTAAACTCAAAATCTTGAAAACACTTTTCCCTCCCATATCTCCCTCCTTTCCATCTGTACCTTTCCCCTCCCATTAGTGAAGGGAAATGAGGAATGCGGGCTGTGGTCACTTCATCACACGTTGCTGCTCAGGGAGAGGAGTCCTTCCCTTGCTCCAGTGTGGGGTCTCTCCCAGGGAAGACAATTCATGGAACAAGTCCATCCCATAGGCAGCAGTTCTCCACAAACTGCTTCAATGTGTCACCCTTCCACAGGACGCAGTACCTCAGGCACAGCCTGCTCCAATGTGAGTCCTTCCACAAGTTTCAGGACGCAGTACCTTCCAGCATAGGTTCTCCTCTCCATGGGTCTGCAGGTCCCTGGGAGGAGCCTGCTCCATCATGGGTTTCTCATGGGTTCGCAGGGAATTCATGTAGCATTTACCTGCTTCTATGTGGGTGTCCTCCATGGACCGTGGGTGGATCTCTGCGTGCTCATGGTCCTCCATGGGCTGCAGGGGCACAGCTGCTTCACCATGGTCTGCACCATGGGCTGCAGGGAAATCTCTCCTCTGGCACCTGGAGCACCTCCTCTCTCTCTCCTGCTCTTGAGGCCTTGGTGTCTGCAGAGTTTTTTTCTCTCACATACTTTCACTCCGCTCTTTCCTGGCCACAATTACATCTGCACAAAATGATTTTTTTTTGCCTTCTGAAATATGTTATCACAGAGTCATTACTATGATTCCTGACTGGCTGAGCTTTGTCCAGTGGTGGGTCCATCCTGGAGCCAGCTGGCATTAGCTTTGTTGGGGAAGCTTCTGGCAGCTTCTCACAGAAGACAGCCCTGTATCCCACCCACTACCAAAACCAGACTCCTAACACAAGAGAGACCTTTTGGGGAGATTTCTTAGACTCCTGAGACCTGGATCACTTATGGAAGAAGGCTGAGAGAACTGGCGCTCCTTCATCTGGAGAAGACAAGGTTTCAGGGACTACTCTTTCTGGTCTTTCAGTTCCTAAACAGGAATGACAAGGAAGATAGGGACAAACTTTATACAAGGATGTGCAGTGACAGTACAAGGGACATTTGCTTTAAACCAAGAGAGAATACCTTTAGATTAGACATTAGGAAGAAATTCTTTACTATGATGTTGGTGAGACACTGGAACAGATTGCTCAGAAAGTCTGGGGACTCCCCATCCCTGGAGGTGTTCAAGACCAGGCTGGATTGGGCTCTGAGTAACTTGGTCTCTTGGAAGGTGTCCCTGCCCATGACAAGGGAGTGGGAACTGGATGATCATTAAGATCCTTTTCAACCCAAGGAATTCTGTGATTCTATGATTACTTAAACACACAAATAACTCAGCAATTAGGAATTAAGGCAGAAATGTGGTGCAGGCCATTTTGTATTCTGCTGTTAAAGCATTCTGAATAAGAAGTATGGGATGATTAGCTCTTGTCATCCCTGGCTTAATTTACCAAGTTATGTAAAGAATTAAATATTAAGAAAGAAACAGAAAAATCACTGTTGAATACGCTAAGCTGAATAATCGCATGCATGAAAGGTTAAAGAAGACTTTTTTTTTGCTTGGAAAGTAGAACAGAGAACTGTGAAAAAACGTGATATACAGAAGTGGTGTGGGCAATAATTTTTTTTTTTTTCAGAATGTAAACTCTTTCACATGTATACAAATGATGTTGCAGCTGAAAATCTGAGGTCAATCAAAAGGGACTTCAGAGCCCTGAGAATAGTACTAAAATATTTGGGACCATAGGTTGTCTTCAGCCCTCACAGAAATGGGAGGTAGGTCTTGGTAGAAGCAGGTGAGACTGTTATACCATTATCTGACAACAGCACTGGTGTCTGTGCCAAAACCTTGGATTTCTAAACCACAGAAGAGCCTCCACGAGAAAAAGGTTGAGGCCTGATGGGATTCCTCTGACCAGATGAGGAAAATGAGTCTGTGAGATCTAGATTGGTTGGAGTATTGGGCAATGATTAATGGGGTGAAATTTAAAAAGTCAATATGCTGGGTCCTGCACCTAGGACAGAGTAATGCCCAGCACAAGTATAAATTGGCAGGTGAGTGGCTGGAGAGCAGTTCTACAGAAAGGGATATAGGAGTGTAGTCTGACACCAGGCAAATCCCATCCTTGCGTGCATCTAACTCAGCATCCCCAGCCAGTCAGAAGAGGAGATCATCCTGCTGTGTTTGGTGTTGGTGCAAGCTCACCCTGAGTGCTCTGTGCAGTTTTGGCCCTCACAGTTTAAGAAGGATCTGGGGGTCCTTGAACATGTCCAGAGGAGGTCAGCAAAGCAGGTGACAGGGCTGGAAGGAATGCCCAAAGAGGAGTAGTTGAGGACTGTGGATTTGTCTAGTTTAGAGAAAATAAGGCTGGAGAATGAGCTTATTGCTTCCTGAGGAGGGGATGTGGAGAGAGAGGTGCTGCTTTCTTCTCTCTGTTACCCAGAGAAGTGTGGAAATGGTTCAAAACTTCACCAGGGGAGACTTAATCTGGACATTAGGAAGCATTTTTTTACTGAGATTGACTGAGGTGGTCAAGCACTGGAACAGGCTTCCTAGAGAGATGAACAATGTTCCAGACCTGACATTTGGAGTATGCCTTTGATAACATGCTTTAATTTTAGTGAACCCTGAATTGGTCAGGCAGTATGACTAAATCATCATTGTAGGTTTCTTCCATGTGAAAAATTCTAATTCTATTCTATTCTATTCTATTCTATTCTATTCTATTCTATTCTAGTCATTTAATGAAATAAGTCAGTAACAGAATTAAAGAAAAGTAGAACCCATTTGGACGCAATTCTTAATAAAACTATGAAGCACTTCACCAAAAGTTCTTTTTGATACCAGCAATATAAATTGATTCAAAGTAGTTTTAAACTTATTCAATTAAGAGGATGTATTGATCTCTGCAAAGTGTGGTTGGCTGAGTGCAATCTTCAGATCACAAAACTTGGCTAGTGAACAGAGGGTATACCAAGGTATACCAAGTCTTAAACTTCAATTGGCCTTGCTTTTATGCTTGTCTAGAAAAAAGGGTACAACATTAGGTCATACAAAGAATATTGAGCTAAACAGAACTTTCATTTTATTTGTTTTGGAATTTTGAATTCTTTTCACTAAAATGTAGCACTTTTTGTTCCCAGTCTATTTCCTGCATTTGAGTCCACAATGTAGATTACTGAAGCATTCCTGAAATTATTAATCCTAAGAATGACTGATATGTAGATATGCTATACACATGGCCTTTGTATATGGAGCTATATAATGTATAGTCCTTTGTCTTCTCTTTTCCTCTTCCCTCTCCCAATTGTTCTTACCTTTCCCTTCCTTGGGTATTTGCAATATTTGTCAAAGAGATAGCAAGACAGATTATTTCATGCCTCCTCCTTAGTGTAACACAAGATTTTCTCAAAAATGCTGCTGCCCAAATGCTGCAGGGAGACAAGGATTTTAATGAGCCATTACAGCATGCAGGATTAATAAGTTGTTAATCAAATATGGATCACCTGCAGACAATGAATAACATGTTGGGAAAGACTGCCAAGAATAATAAAAAAAACAAAATGAAAAAATGGAGAAGATTATGGTGAATTATTTTGAAAATTACAGAAGAGTAGAGGTACTTGATTCCTGGCCATATCTTAAAATAAGGTCTTGTTTCCTGGGCAACTTCAACACTGAAGTTAATTTGCTTGCTAAAATAATAAAGAAACAACAATATCATCACCAGCCCTTGAATCTGAGGCCCTAATTTGGTTATATCAAAAGACCATATTAATAACGGAATGGGTGGATTTAATGTCTTTAATGACCCTGATCCTGAAGTGAGTTGAGAAATAAGATCTTCCACTGACATTGGTATTTGTTGTAATACTGGAACATCAGTCAGAACTGGGATGTCTACCTGTAATTGAAAAGAAAATTACATTTTTAGAAATAAGTAACAGCTTATAGAACATAATGAGACCCTGAAAGTTATTACTATCATTGTATCAAAACTATAAATAACAATAATTGTATTGTTTAGTCCTTGATGTGTTGAAAATATGGAGAGAAATGGGATGGCTTAATTTTTCAAGCAAAGGTCAATTCTCTTCTAATAAAACATTCCCTGCTACTGGAAACTTGTAATAGTTGACATCAGTAACACTGACATCAGCATGAATTTACACAAAGGATCCCGGGCTTCAGCTCCTAGTCAGAGTTCAGTGACTTCTTAAAGTGACTAACACAGATTAAAGACCTTTCACCTTAGAATTTTACAGTTCAAAAAAGATTGCTTCTATTTTTGAAGTGATAGTTTCATTTTTATTATAAAATTATTTTTAGAGACATGAAGAAGTCTTAAAAGTCATGGCAGTTTAAATGGAAGTGACTTGCACCTCAACAGAAAAAATAGGTAGTACTTCCTTGTCCCTTGCTGTCTTTGTTGAATACAGAGTACTGACCTGTAAATTAAGTGCTTCTGCTCATCATCTGACATAGTCTTGTTGTCACTCAACTTTCCTTATACCCATGTATTTAAAATTTTCCATTACGTAAGAATATATCTATGTGGCACAATATAGAGTGGATAAATAAGCTGTTTCTAAATCCTTGATTTTGTGTACCAGAAACTGTCTAAACATATTAGCCAGTCAGTGATTTAATGTGGGTTTTTTTCGTTGTTATTTTTTCTTTTTTTTTTTTTCAAAAATTCAGAATAAGTGAATAAATATAGGGGTTTATTAACTTTTGTATTATGTAGTCAATCAGGTTTTATGAAGTCAATATTATCTGTTAATATCAATAATTCAAGTACTACTAAATAAGTGAGAAAATGAGGTTGGAACATGTGGCCTAAAAAGCAAAATAGCACTATTTCAAAATGTAATAATTTATTTTTGTTACCCAAAAGATGTGGAAAAAAAAATCTGCCTTTTTTTTACTAGATTCTAAATGCAGTGAAAGAGTTAAATTCATATGAAACCGGCAGTTAATGTCTGCAAGATTTGCAAATCTAGCTCTGCATAGACAACAGATTTTAATATGCAAGATCAAGTTTCAATAGACCTTATATTTTGGGGGTGTCACCTATCACAAATAAGTCATACAAGCTTTTCTGATGACAAAGTATTAAATACTTGGTTTAAAATTCATGTCATTAGATGTATATGCTGCAATCAGACATTTCCTGTTCATGAAAGTACATATTAATTAAAGAGAGAAAAAATGTATGTCAGCTGCCAGATGTGCTATTTGCTTACACAGTGTATACCATAGACAGGGTGAGAAGTATAAGATATGTTATTTTGTCTTTCTACAAACTCTCATTTTGAAGAGTTTTGAAAGCCGTTGTCTCCATAATCATCATCTCAGAGCTGCAGGAATACACATTCTCTATCCTCTAGTGGCTTAGCTTATTATAACTTTAAGTACTATGCAAAATCGTCTTTGCCACTACTTTGCAAGGCAATTGCGTAAGAGATTGTGGCCATGAAGAGTTGTAGATGGCTCAGTCCATTCACCAAGGAGGAAGGCACTGCAGACAAACAGCCACAAGGGAAGGGTGGTGTGTGCAGCAGCACCAGGCACAGAACGCTTCCCTGTATTGCCAGGGAAAAAAGCAAACTCATTTTACTAGAAAGGGAGATCAGATTATGAGATATAACTGGGACCTTTTAAAATGAGATCACTCACTGCTCTGAAATACAAAGACTTCATGCCCTCCTGATTTTTTTGACAGTGAGCATACCTCATAAGCCTTCAGTTTGGGAATCCAAGCTGCTTCATTTTCCTAAATTTCAACCCTTTTCCAAACTTGGTGGTATTTTCATCACATCTGTCTTACCTTTCCAACTCTGTGTTCATAGTTTTCATGTTAACTTTAGGTTAAATTAGTCATTTCTTGAAGTTTACTGTTGTCTCTAAATATGTATTTTCTTTGAATCCTTAGGAAACACTTTATAGTGAGATGACTGAAGAGATTATCCTCGGTTATTAATTTGCAGCCTAAAATTCAAAGTTCATATTGGCTTCCACCTCCTTGTAGTCTTCTTTGATCATTAGGCTGAGTGTGAAAAACATCACTATCAGCAGTTAACACAGTCATATTATTACATTAACTTGAAGTCACACACTGTCATCCCCTCACACTTCACAGTGTTTACAGACTTTCAAACATCCTCAAAACTCAAAACAATTACCCTAAAAGGACATTTGAAGTTTGAATAGTCAGTTAAATATACACATCAGTGTCCCAACTAAGCAGAAGCAGAATAAAGATTTTTTTTTTAAAAAAAAGCAGTTATCTATCCCATAAATCCAAAATCTGTGAGAAACAGGATGCATTTCAGGTTGATGCAGATCAAATATAACAAAGAAAAATCCCATATTCTAGACAAAAAAAAGAACAAGATTTGTCTTTCTTGAAAAACATTTCTCTAGAAGTGATTTCTCTGTAAAATTATGTGTGCTCCAAAATATGGGCTTATAAGGGAAAAGTACATTTATATGCAATATCTAAAAAAAACCCAGGACATAATGCAATTTCTTCACACAAGAATTTGTTAAAGACACTTAGCCTTGGTGACAGAGAAATAACCTTGTGATGATGTGTGTTAATTTGAGAACATCATCTGAGAGCCATTTGAAAACACTGGAACTGCTAAAGAAACACACTTTTCCTTCATTAGCTATAATAATAATAATAGTTCTTATTATGACTAAAGTAGTTTGTGGACTTGCAGCTGTCTGGGGTAAAGCCATTGTCGTGACCAATTAAGTAATGATTAGATTGGTTTACCTACAGTGCTTATCTGCAATGTTGGACTTCACTGCTACAACGAAACAATGTCCTCCTTTGTTAAAGTAACATGATTTTGCACACAGCTGATAAATTCTATAAATCAATTTGTGTCTGAATGGAAGAAAAAAATTAAAACTCTACAAACAACATGTAAAAGAACCTGCCTTTAAGCACAGATCTATGGATTTAAAAGACTGACAAAATTGATGAGCAGGATCAGGACACCTAATGCTTTTCTCAGATAGAACAGCAAAAATGTGTTTGATGTTTTTTCTTTGCCCAAAATAAAATTTCTTTCACCTACACTTCAGAAAACAACATACTGAACAAAATCAAAATTTCTGGTTTGGAATATTTATATCTATTAAATAATGAAGATATCTCTTGGAGAAAATATATAATGTGGGATCTACTAAAGATCCAGGTAAGGAAAGACTGCTGCAGCTCCATGTTCCCATGTCCAAGTAAGGTGGAGGTGCATGCACACACTGCACGTGTGCACCACATATATACACACAAGCATGGCTGCCCAGACAGACCACAACCAGACACTTAGATCATTCACACAATCAGCACCAATGCCCCCAACCTGCTGAGAAGGATGGAATCCCTTAGTGGAAATAATATACCTGTGTACAAGGTAGATCAGCAGCTGGACTCAGACTCTCAGTCTGCCATGTGGATGTCCCAGACCTGCTGCTGGCACCTCACATGTACAAACACAGACACAGAGTTGGTCCAAATTCCCTCAAGCCCCACAGTCAATGTCCCTGTACTCCCACCCTTAGCAATATACAGGCACCCTCTCACAATTAAGGACTCACTCATTCCTCTGATTCCTCAGGCCACTCGACCAACTCATTGCCTCCAATTTTGCTCCAAGTCTCCAAAATCCCTCCCTTTTCCACTTTTGGTTCCTCCCCTAAATGCCTCATAACAAATCCTGTGTAATCTCAAAATGCTCCTCCCCTGCATTCTATTCTGTGTCCTACCCTCAGGCTCCGAATCCTGTTCATCCAGATGTCAAAGGTGACATCAAGAGCTCGCCTCAGTGACTCTTGGAGATGGGTTTCCCACCCGGATGCTACGGTTTGAGGGTCCCCTGGGTCAGGCCTGGGAGAGGCCCAGATAATGCGCTTCCTCCTCAAGAGTCTTAATTTAAATTATCACCTGCCATTGTGCTCTGTGAGGGGCCTGGCAGCATTCTTGCACAAAATTTGTGGGCTACCCCCAGCCAAACTCTCCACTTTACTCCAGTGACCCTCTCTCTTTTCTGAATTTTACAAACTTCCCATCCCCACACTGTACTATTACTATTATTATTATTATTACTATTATTACTATTATTATCATTATTATCATTACTATCACTATTAATATGATATTAGTTCCTAACTCAAGACATCAGTGCCCACTTGTTATTTCAAGCTGGAACTAAAGACTAATACTTCAAGTTTATCTAGAAGCTGTGTTTCAAAGCGGGACTGGAAATGTATTCTAAATTATTTCTAATTGTTTAATGTGTTTTTCCAATGTTAAAAGAGTGTAAAAGGAAAATCTTCTTTGAAATCAGAACATTCTTAGCTGAATTCAAGAACAAATAGAATGAAAGATAAAAGTAGAAAATTTTCTGATATTCATGGTTTTGCTGGATTGCCTTCTGTTTTCATCCATGGGTCTTGACCCAAGATTATTCTTAGGGAATACTGTGTTTTCTTGGCAACTGTGGTTATGGAAAATATATGAGGTAGAATTATTCAAGAGCATGGGGAGTTATGAAAGCCAAGAATCACAGGATCTAGCAGTGGGAACTGAATAACACCTGCAAAATTATTTTCTGGAGTCAACTAGGTACTGAAGGTGATATGGGATTCGTTTGGGGGGTTGGATACTTTAGGGGTTTTGTCTGTTTGTGGTTTTTTTCTTTATTCTGTCCTATCTCACTCCCCACTCCTTGCCTTACTCTGTTAAAATAACTGGTTGCAATAGAGAAAAAGAATAGAGTAACACAGCTTGGGTGAGTCCTGCAGTAGGCATCCAGTACTGTCTGTTGTATTCTGTAGGAAAAAGAAGACATAGAGTAAACGTGACATCCCTGCTTAAATGCAAAAAATATCTGCTCTGCATTACTGTTATTTCACTAGAATATATTCCTCTTTTTTCTGGTTTTGTTGTTTGATTATGTTTTTCAATAGTGATATTTTAGTACTTTTTGGCAAATTAAACAGACCTAACTAAATTTCTCTTGCTAAAAAGTTATCTATTACATGGACAACTCCTTTGTCACACAACTCCTTTTACACACAAGTCAATACTTTTTTCATAACACTTTCAGAGCAGGTTAAGAGATGCCCCTCTCACTATTATGAATATACTACTAAAGTATGGAAACACACCGTGCTCTCTCCTGCAATGCTGGTTGCTACAGAATAACAAGGTTTGATATTTTTCTATCATTCAGTTCAAGTAAATAGTTGTAAGTATGTCAACAGAGGTTTATAGATTACATGACCCAAAAGGAATTGAATTGATTCCAGAGAGGTAGGTTAAAAATATATAGAATACATTTCTGCTATAACAACTTAGTCCACAATGTTGTGGTGTAGTCAAAGAGTTCTGTGTTTTTCAACTGGCTTGCTCATTCATTCTGACAGTATTAAATGTAAACTCCTGTAATATTATTAAATTAACTTTTATAATCCTACTTATAAAGAGATTTACTGCCTAAAGGAGAGATCAAAAGGTTAATTTATTGGAGGAACTCTCACTAGCTATTAGCAAAATTTATAGGTTAGTACAATTCTAGACATTAATCAGATTTCTGTATAAAACAACACATTAGAGTATGCCAGTCCAACCTCTGCTTCCAGGGAAGACCTTTTGAGGTTGGATTATTATGCTGTAGCAAAAACAAATCTTGGCTAGTCTCAACGGACTCAACACATACTATTGCTGTGAGACTGCTAAGAAATCCCTGACTAATTTTTCTAGGATCTAAGCTCCACCCACATCCTTCCCTCCCCTTCTCTCCCCAGTGGATTGCTTATTTAAATGAATTCAAAGAAATTGTAAAAATAAATAAACTAAAAGTACTTGTCAGGATGCTTCTCTTGAATGGTAAAGCTACTTTAGGTAACATATTTATATGATTTAGGAGTCTAATCCTGATGAAAATGAACAGCCTAAAGCTCCTAAATCTCTTGTATGCTTTTGAAAATATTGCCTGTAATTGTTCAGACAGGAATTCTCTGAGATGATCTGCTTGCCCAGGTTGCAATTCTCTGCATCGAAAAGCAATTGTATTCAAGTTAGATTTCACAGGCAAGGACTGTAATTTATAATTGCCACAAAAGTGTTTATAGATTGTAACGGACTTCAGGATCTTAGTCTTCATTCACGTCAAGACAGAATATAACTTGTCTTAGGTACTAATCTTGATGGTGCATCCTTAAAGGTTTTGATTTTTAAGTGAATAAATAAGATAAACAGTTCTGATACCTGTATGTCTGTTGCTCACTTCTACCAACAGGTCATTCTAGGAACTGCCTAGCAGAAAACACTGTGTGTGTTATACTGAAATACTCAGTGGATCTATAACATGGCAATAATAAGAGTATTTTTAATATGAAATAATCCAGCATTTGTTTCAATTTATTTAGAACGGCATGAAAATGCTTCACAGTAACACACAATAAATGGGTTTATGCGGGTTGGCTTTGTCTGTATAATGGATTTCCTACATGGTCCAGGACAAAATGTAATAGTGACTTGTGCAGCCAAAATCACTGTTCCCATGAAATGCTGGACAGAAGGTGCAGCAAAAAGGTGAACTCAGTCAAGCAAATACTTCAGATCACATCAATAATTCAGTAATTTCTGGCATTATATAGGAACATAAATACACAGGGTTTTGAAAATACATAAAGTGTAGGGTTTTTTTTCCTCATCTGCTGAGCATTTTCAGGATGTGCCATTGTGCTCCCTTGCTAGAAGAAAAACAAGAACAGAAATATAATATTCTACAGTGGACATTTTAAATCCCTTTTGGTTTTACTAATTTTTAAGCATTCTTTAACTTAAGAACTTGAATTCACAACTCTACCTTAACTGCTTCAATTAAGTCAGGAACATCAACTCTCAGAACATTAGTTTGCTCAGATTTCAGCAGTTCTTAGAGGTTTCCTAAGAAACTGGGACTTCATTGGGCTTTGCAAAGTAGTAGTCTGTAATTCTAGACAAGAAAAACAGACAAGGGCTAAAGGACAAACAAATAAAAAATATGGGTTTTACCATTTTCATAGAGAAGCATCTGAAGCTTAACTTATAGTATTTTCAAACACTTTGACATATTGCCAGAAGATGCATTTATGTGTGTCTGTGCAATTACACCTGGATAGTTCTGTCTTTATTCAGAGCTGTGTTAATGTTATGGCCATGCCAATACGCCCCGTGTTTCTGCATACGCCCCTTAGCAGAATAAATGTGCTTGGACACCCAGGCATTCATTAAAGCTGGCTCTGTTTAGTCAACTCAGGTTATGGGTAAAGGGATCTGGGTCAGTTTGTACCCATCTCTGTAGATAGAGACATCCAGGCTCTGAGGAACTGAAACCTAAAGGAGTATATCATTGTGAAATGATAACTCTCTATATCTGCACATCCATCCATAAGTTCAGAGTAGCTTCTGGTTAAAATAATCTATATTCAGTCAAAAGCAATTAAAAAAAAGGAATATTCTCACTGAGCTTCTCAGTGTTTCTGACTTCCAAGTATTTTTTTTTTCCTTGGGTCTCTTTCTCTGCAAAGCCAGAGTTAAATAGCAGCAAAGCAGACTCACATTTATAGATTAAGCCCCACAGATTTATGATATGAAATCATTTGAACTCAACCAACAATAAGAGCCTCAAATATGAGGTTTTCATAAATATCATCAATTTTGACAGGCATACATCAATCTATGTCCAAGTGTGAAAAAAAATTACGAAGACTCCAAAAGAACCAGGAAAAGTTAAAGGGTAAATTACCAGTCTCTGTGCAATGCAAAGTAGTATGAAAATAAGTAAGTCACAGAAAATAAAAATAAAAAAAAAACAATTTCTGATGAGATGACTCCTGGGACGATACCTCCTACATTGCACACAACATCACCTCTTCTTCTTCAGTGAGTGATTGCCAGCACAACACAATCCCTCTGTATTGCAATAATCAGTAGTAAAATGAGAATAAAGGGGACAAAATCCTGTGAAAAATGGGAACAGGAAAGTAGGTCCTCACAAACATAATTTTCTGGTGTTTCTCATCTATGCAAAATTCTGAACATATAAATATACAAACTTAAATCTTTGACATAATGTTGATTTTAAAAAACACCCAACTCGTTATGTTCTGGAAAGGTATTCTGCTATTTCACTTGTACAAAACAGCATTTATGCTAAAAATATTAAAGTATGTTTTCTTATGCCTACATTTATGAAGGATCTATTTAATCATTAGATTAGCAATAATGTAATGGGAAAAGGAAAGAACTAGATTTTACTTTAAAGAGACACCACAATGTTTCATTGTCCCAAAATAACAAGAAAATAACAAGCTGGAATGAGGGAAACACAGATCATATTTAAAAATTTGGGGAAAAAAACACCGAACAAAAAGACAAACAACAAGCCCAAACTCACATTTTTCCTCCTTAATATGTATGGCATTGCAGCACTTGTAGAAATACTTTGCTATGTTGGAAAACTAATCTTCAGTGTAATCAGACTTGTAAATACTTCTCAAAAAAAAAAAAAAGAAAAAAGAAAAGAACAAGAAAAAAGGGAACTCAATTATGCCCTTTAAATAAAATGGAACCCAATGAACTTCATGACCCCAGGGAAATCTGAAATCTGAATTTGCTGTGCTTCTCTGTACAAGATTTAGCCAGTAGTAAAAATGAGCATATTTCCCCACCACAAACATGCAAATAGAAATGACTGACCAGCAGCAGGCAAATTTAGCCAGGACTGCTGTGCCTTTAGATGCACCAAATGCATACAAATAACACTCATGTAACTGACACAAAGCATTTTCCAGGCTGGCCCAGGACATCTTCCACTCATATCCAGCTCCAAGACCAGCCAGCCAGACTACTCCCCAGTTAGTCTGAGTAGAGTTTGCTAGCAAGCAAAGAAAAGAGGATGAGCATACACACAAAAGAGGATGAGCACTCACACAGATCTCTGTAAGGACAGAAAGAGGAATTTACAAAGAAGTGAGGAGAGACCATACTACGATCACAGAGAGGACTCATGCTAGTGCAGTTTGTTTACATGAGACTGCCTTCTACAAAAGCCTCTCTCAATTTTTCCTGATATTTGATCCTTCTCCTAAGCAGTCTATAATAAATTTAGCAAATTTCCATAATCCCTCCAAGCATTTAATAAAAAGTTTTTCACACTCTCAGTGATCCACCTCAAGTATCCTATAGTAAGTTTTCTCTTTCACACCAAATCCAGAACACTTTAATTTCCTTTTTAACCTATTACAAAGTTGTGACTGATCTGCTCAAAGTCACCAGAGACCTTGTGCCTTTACCAGCCAATCTAGAAGCTCTGTTTTTCACAGAATCACAGAGCAGTCTGAGTTGGAAGGGATCCATAAGAATGACCGAGTCTGACACTTGAATGAATGGCCCATGCAAGGATGGATCCTGTGACCTTGGCAGATTTCATTAACTACTGCTCCCTTCATGAGTACTTTATGTGTGTCTCTTTTTCTTTGCTTCTCCTATTCCTGGTCTAGGCCTTTTAACCAGATGTTCTTACAAAACAAATGTCCTACATTGCAGCTATCCTTACAGAACAGTGTCAAAAATTCAAGGCTAGCCCTCTCCTTTTTCCTGCCTGTCTTGTTTACTTTATGAGTAGAACAAAGCATTTGGAAGAAACTGAAAAGCGAGCAGAAGACAAGAGGGGAAGGACACATTCTGCAACACATCTTGCATATCCATGCCCCTTTGGTATTAATCAAATTTATTTTTAAATTTTCTGAATATTTCAGGAATAAAGACCACTTAAAAAAGATATATTAGAGAGATCTTAGTTGTCATTTCTCATAATAACAATGCTGAGAATTTTCTGCTTGTGGATAAGAATATAAAAATATTGAATTCAACTGTTTACCTTTTATAAAATATCTATGAATGTTCAAAGTTCACTCCAATGCCACAGAGGTTTAGAAAAACAGATCTGCCTCTATATTATATTAACTCTACTATTTGTGTCATTCCATCTCTTCATGCATTAATACCAAAAAAATTTTAAATTTTTAAAATATCAATACAGATATTCTTATAAACCTTTTGACAAATGTTATAAATTATATTCCTGGTTTTGTTTCTTCATGAACCTGTTTTTATCCAAAACCTTTATAGACAAATGGTTTCCTGTCCTGAAAATGCACTTATAAACAAACTACCTGGAAAAATTGCTGATATTTTTCAAAAGTAAGAATAAGATCAATTATTAGGATGTTGAACATCTACTAATTACTTTAAGACCTCAACTTTAAGCATAAACATCTATTAACCAGGCTGTCTAAGAATGACAAAACTCTAAATATCAGGAAAGCTTGTTTGCTATAGTATGATGCTGTTATGCGTATCTAGGTGCTGCAATGGATTAAATGGCTAAGACTGACAAAATGTTTTCTTAAGTAACTTATTTATAAAAATAAAACTTCAGCAATGACATGAAGAGAATGTTCTATCTCAGGCATGTTGGCATAAAAAACCTGTTATTTGTTCATGATTCCATGTAGATTTCTAATGTAGAATGTATAAAAACAACAATAAAACTGTGATTCAGGTTGTTTCACTTGATATCAAACAGTTCCAAAAAGGATGCAGGGATTTCTGTCATGTCCAAGTGTGGTCCAAAAAAAATTTTGTAGGAACAATTTTGCAACTACAGTATTTTCTAGCTTTAAAGTACATTCATTGTGACTGGTTGGGTCACTAGATTTTTCCATGTTGATGCTTAATTTCAAAAGTTTAGAGTCTTTTGAGCTTCTTTTCTTGTATATGTTGAAACGTGCCAAGAAAATAGTGTTGGACTGTCTTCATGTCTTTCCTGTGGGAATTATTACTTCAGTGTCTGCTGCAGTATTCATTTTAGCAGTGATTGATAGAAGCTTCTACACTTCTACGCTTCGGGTGAGTTAAAATTTGGGCATGGTTACAACCAAGTAGATTGACTCTAGAAAGCAGTGTAATTGCGCAATTTCCATGGCACTTGAGAGTCAGCAAATGTGGCTGCTGCTTTTGGGTTTTAGCAGATTCATGACACCTGCTCTTCATCTTTGAACTGCCCAGATCTTCATACCTGAGGTCATCCTCCTCACATACATGTGGTTGAATGTCTCTGCACCCATGATTTCTTTGATGCATCTTTACAATGACACTTTTGGGACCTAAATTATATATACAGAAAAATATGGAACCATTTCATAAAGTTTATATGAGTGATCCTTTTAGCAAAATAAAATACCAAGTAAGTGGTGAGATCAGTAAAAGAAAGTGTTTACTGCATAACTTGTGTCTGCTTTCTAGATTTTGTTTCTCCAAACCATCCCTCCATATTTTGTAGTTGCTTTTATTTTTATCCGTATCCATGAAACTGGGTCCACAATAGGTATTGAGGACTCGATACTCCTACAAGATGCAAGAAAATAGCAAATTAATTCATTAACATAAATATTAATAAAAACACTACTTAGGGTTTCATTTAATTGAATGAAAGCCCCTATTGCAAGTCCAAATTAAGGTTCATGATTGCAATTTTTCTAATAAGTGTAATAATTTTTTTTATAATAATGTGGATGAAATTAAGACAAATAGAAGAAAAAAAAGCTGTATTGAAAAGTGGCTGTATGAGATTTCCTTTCTTTTCAAATGCATTTTTACAAGTAATATGGAAACCATTTGAAATGTTGTTTTCATTTTATTTGGACTAATTGTACACCTGCATACTCTAGGTGAGATTTGGAAACTGATCTTTTCAGTGCTTGTGTTTTCATGATGGCTGCACCGAACTCGGTGATGACTAAATGCTACATTCAGCTGGGACTGTTCTGATGTATTTTTTAAAGACTTAGCAATATCCAGTTCTGTAAATAGATTTCAGCCAGTAAAGAACTACAAAAAGACTACTAAAAGACTAAAAAACACAGAAAATAATGTTACAAATCATTATTGCTGCAAATTTTTATTTGAGCAGTGATTACCTAAGTATCTGTCAAATTGCATGGTTATCATTCAATGTTCAAAAATATTCATGTGTAATATGTATTCTCAGTGCTGCATCAATCTAAACAATATATGTTGCTTTTTTAAAAATAAAA
The DNA here is from genome assembly GCA_013400315.1 of Bombycilla garrulus. Lineage (NCBI taxonomy): Eukaryota > Metazoa > Chordata > Aves > Passeriformes > Bombycillidae > Bombycilla > Bombycilla garrulus. Next base: position 56,687 of record VXBU01010214.1, on the reverse strand, counting down.
TCTAAAGATTAACTATGGAGTGACTTTATTGATTCTAAGAAATTTTTGGTATTAACAATGAAATTTAAAATTGTATAAGATATTATATTGTATAAATTGTATAAAATACTATATTAATGTTCAATTTTTGTGTTATGTTTTGTTAAAATTCTATTTTGACTAGAATAAATTTAAATATTAAAGTTGTTCTAGTTAAAATCAAGAAGTAGAGCTTGCTAGAAAATAGAACTTTGGTTTACTAACAGTTTTCAAGCTCCAGATTTGTTTTATTCTGCATTGGCATAAAAACAAAGCCTTTTAAATGCCACTTCAAACTGGAAGTGTGTCAAAATTTTTGCTTCCTGTTGAAAAGGTCAACCTTTTGATGCAAGCCTTCTCTCCTGAGTGTTTGTTCTCTGTCAAAACCTTTACACTGAAAATACTGTAAATGTGTTTGACTGCTTCTGAAAAGTGTTTTGACTTCAACAAATAATTCTGCTCAAATATGATTGTTCATAAATAGCCAAAACAGTGAACCTTGGTGTCCTGGAGATTTGTGGTACCTTGCCTAAACTCCCTGCAATACACCCCCACCATACAGCATGGAACATTCTTACATAGAGACAGAGCTGGTAAATACCAATTTTTTCTCCTGTATGTGCCTGTAGCTAGGTGACTGGCTAACTTGCTGCTAGCAGAAGAAATGGTTAACCACAGGGTTCTCATAAATTTTATTTCCAAGAACAAGGATCTGAATCTCTCTCTTCAACAAACTTTTGAGGGTAGAGCAATGGGACAAGAAGGACTTATCTTTGAGTTTGGCAGGGGATTCAATAATTGGTTAAGACTGCTGAGAATTTATTATGGGTGACTTTTAGATGGCATGCTAACACAGAGAGGCAAATTAAAAATAAAAACTTGTGAAGAATATTTCATCATTACTAAATCCATTACTATATCTTAGCATCATGTACTAAAAAAAAGAATTTCACTTTTTATTCAATTTATGCTCAAGTATTAATATTGAAAAAGTACTCAAGAAAATAATGACTTCTGGATTTTGCTTAGCAGTAGGCAAGTGTAATAAACATCAATCACAGTAAAGTTTTGAGAATGGTATTTGTATCTCTGTACCACTCAAAGGATTGACAACTTTTTGTATTTTAAGGACAAGATTTGTCTCCCTGAAAAAAGCAGATAAGTGCCATAAGCACTGACAGGTGTATATATAGACCTAGATAGCAGATCTTATGTGACAGAAACTTTCTGGTGAGTGGCTGATTGTCTCTTTAAACACCAGGCATTAGATGGTATCAGAATTACGACTTATTGCCTCCGTCAATTCTATGCCACAGTGTTTGGCATATACTGCACATATATATTGCCTAAATTATGTAAAACCACAAAAGTCTCCCTGACTGTATTAAAATTATAACTGTGGCAAATCAACATTTCTGTAATGCAGTTTTTATTGCTTTACCTAACCATAAAAGCCACTGCAGATGTAGAAAAATTTCTGTCCTCAGCAAAATTACGTTTCAGAACTGGAATGGGAAGAAAACAAACCAAAAACAAACAAAAAAAATCACCACCATTTATCAGCAAAAGAAGCCAAAATCATGGTCAGGACATTCAGTGGGAAAAATTTTTTTAACAATAAGTACTCAAACAAGGTAGGTAGCCAAAAAGAGCACTGTATTGGCTTTTATGCCATCACTACAATGTTTATCAGGTAAGAGTCACAAGTCCTTCTGTCTAGAACTTGGAAGGAGAGTAAGACAATCTGAGAGGATTTGGAACAAGTTTTTAGTCTTATTTGAAAGAGCACACAATTATTTCTATTTAAAAAATTAGCTCTGAAAGAATATTAAGGGAATTTTTTGGTGAACATTTACCTACTACAGAAAAGCTTGGTAAATGGTCAAGCAAGAATATGAGTACACAGTAATGCCCTATAAACAATGCTTTTGTCTATTCTGAAAGAAGAATCTGTTCCCCCATGGTTCTGAACTAACTGGTGAAATAATTTCAAAACAGGTTTGTAGAATGTAAAGAAACATTTTCACCTAGTTCTATATATATAACCACACACAGTTACGTCACTGGTAGTATCTGAAATAGAAACCCATATGCTCTCCAACAAAACACAGACAGCTCTAAGATGTAGCCCCTAAAATGGGGTGATCATATTATGACTGTCCATAGCTCTATGTTTCAGCTATATTTAGCACAGCAATATTCCTGCAAGCTTTATATATAGAAAAGATATCTGGTTTTCTTTTGCTTATTTTCAACACTGCATGCAACACAGCAGCAAACTAACACTTCATACAGATATTTTGCTTTATTGGGCCAGAGGATGAAACAACAGCTTCCAATATAATTGGGGAAGAATTGTGCACAGCTTTGATACAGCCCAGAAACAAGCAAATCACAGACTGCTTCTTCACCTCAGCCTCCCCTGTGTTCATTTTCAGCAGATCTGTGAGGCACTGCAAGCTGACAGGTGAAATCATTTGCCTCATAGATCATGAATGGAGTTACAGAAAGATGAATTGCATGCGAAAGAGCAGACAAAAATCAACAATACATGACGTACTGAAGCCATGAGAATCCTGCAGTAAATTAAGGAACTCAGTAAAAAAAATACAGCAGCTGCACTTCAGACTATAAAAGATGTGATAAACCAAGCTTAGATGAACATTAAGTACATTGAAGCTGTAATATATGGGATATAATAGAGAATGACTGCTAATTCTAGAAGGCTAGTGATTTCTGAAGATATTCCTTTTGAAGAATTCTCAGTCTAGCTTGTTGTGCTAACAAGCTATTTTCTTACCTGGGGGACATATATTGAGATACCTTTACCAGTGTCCATCTCCTGTACAGGAATGGAAGAGACGGTGGAAATATTGTTTTAATCTGAAATGGAATAAAGCATTCGGTTGTTGACTATAGCAAAAATACAGAAGTGGGACTATCTAGATTTTGCTGGACTGAGGTGCAAGAGAGCACATTGGAGCTGTATTTAAGAATGGCTAAGACAGAGAATGGCATTCTTCAGTTCTGTATTTTCTGGGAAAACATAGTGCTACTACTTCTACCTGTGCTGCTACTGCAGCGGTGCTGGAGTCCACGCTTCACAAGATGACTGTATGTGCATCCACTGTTTGTGTTCAACACATCATCTACATGGAGGCTGGGGCATTATCACCTGCATGTCAACACTGTTATTGAAAGCTCTTATCTGAGAAAACTGAAAGATTAAGTCACTGTGGAAAAAAAAAAAAAAAAACAAACAGAGAAGCTAGTATTCTTTTTCTTTATGAATGAAATGTAGCACAGTAAGATGGTACATTTCTGTTGGAGATTTTGGAAGTTCTTTTAAAATCACAATAAATGTTGCTCCCATTTTCCAGACCTTTCTTGCATAAACAATCTGGCAATCAGCCAACATAGGTTGGTCACAAGTCTGAGCATTGTGAGCAGAAGCATTGGTCTAAATCCTGAACACTGTTACATTGACATAGCTTTGTAGGAAGGAATAATGACTTACAAAATCTGCTCTTTCACCAAGCTGGGCATCACTCCAGCTCAGAGAGGACAGTAAGGCAGCTCACACTGAGGGGGAGGAAGGCAGCCCTGCAGGGGAGCAAGTACAGGCTGGAGAAACTGCCCTAAAGAGGACAGAAGGACACAGGGCACCCTGCACCACCACGGGGTGAGGCCCCATCACCATGAGGCCCCATCACCATGGGGCAGGGCCCAGGCTGGTTGTGCAGCTCTGAAGAGAAGGCTCTGAGGTGCTGGAGGGAACCAGCAAGGGGCACTCTCAGCCCCTTGAACCCCTTCCCTTTACACTTAAAGCCCCTTTCAGGCAAGAGATCCCAGCACCAGTCAGAGCTGTAGCTGCCCATGTGTACTGCCTACCCTCACAGTAATATCCTGATGTCATTAGGGCATGGACAGCATAAGTGTTATGAAAGCAAACAAGTCTTCACCTAGAGTGACACAGTCCCATTTCATCAGTCCTTTGCTGATACAAAGGCCCTGTAATACCTCAAACACCCTTTCAAATTAAAATTCAAAAACGTCTAGCTGTGTTCAAACAAAAGCAGTATTGGGGGCATATACTGTTCTACATGAAAGAATAACAAGCTACTATTATTCTCACATTAACCCAACATAGGTATGAAAGAAGAATGGAAAACAAGATGCTCAGTTTGACTCCTTCATTAACATCACTTTAACCAAGAGGTTAAGCCTTTGAGTTTGATAAGAATTATTTCCTGTGTGCTGCACCACTTCTACATCTGCTAATCTGGAATGTCTCTGGAAAAGTTAACAGAAATACACCTTTGTGAAAGTCAATCTGTGCCAGGTCTGAACTTAGTGATCTTTTTCCTTCAAACTCTCATTGCAATTATCTTCAGCGTTAGTATATCTGTTTTAAGTTGTAATAGTGGAAGAAAGTTATACCCCAATATTTCGGTAATAAATTTTGCATTAGGAGCTTTAAAACCTGTTTTTAAATGAAACAAGTTAGGATAAAACCCTTTAATCCAGAAAGTTTAGGAATGGAGATAAAGGGAGCAGAACACTGCAGGTGCTTCGCCTTGAAAGCAGTACAATACCTCATTCAGTTGGCTAAAGCGGATAGCTGGTGTGTCTCGGGTTGAAGACAGGTATCTGCTGGGAAAGGCAGAACCCTCCCGCAGAAACCACCCCTCTCTCCGAATTACTGAAATTAAGCGGCCTTCAGGCAAGATATGGGGAGGAATAACAGTCCTTTACTAATGGGTATAACAAGATACAAATGAACAATAACTATGGTATTAACAACAACAACAACTACAAAGCAAAAAAAGAAAAAGGTCAGAGACCCCCCTGCGGCAAAGCCGGCAAGAGGGATGGGGAAAGCCTTGCTTCACAAACCTCGTAGGCAGTCTGTAGTCGTAGATGGCTCCAACAGGCCTTCTGAGGAGAAGGGAAGAACTCCAAGATGGAACGCAGGAGTTCTGGTGCAGGGATGGATTAGATGGGTCACCGTTCTTCCCGAAGTCTCAGCAGGGTGTCCCAGTGAGGTGAGCAGAAGCAGCAGCAGCAGGAAAAAAAAAATGGAAGCTCCTGGGTTATGGTGAATTCCTTTTCCTTTTCCAAGCAACCACAGCTCTGAGTGTGTCCTCTCTACTCGAAAAACCAACACGGCGATGATTTTTCTCTTTGCCTCCCCCTTCCCGGCTGGCAAGTATTTGTCTTGCAAATACACTTAAGTATCGGCCATCAGGTTCCCCCGCAACAAATGGGGCAAAATTCTATAGGCAAAGAGAATGAAAAGGGACAACACCCCAACCCCCCACACTGGTGTCATTATTTTCTTCCAAAAATTCCTCATGAAATCATTAGTCATATCATTAAATTGGTGAAATACAGTTCTAGAAATGAAGTCATTCACAGTAGAGAGTCTGAAAAACTTAAAAATAACTGTATTAGAGAGATTTTATGACTGAAATAGGTCTGAGTCTGAACAAAAAACTTTAGGATATAAATGTATTGCTTTTTGGAATTTTATTTATTCATATGCAATAAAAATTAATATCAGTCTCATAGTATAATACATGGCATATTGTATAACGTATACTGCATGTTTGTACCTATTTTAGTGCAACACCTACCATATGTTTGCTGTATACATACCTACATGCACTCACTTATAAACATGCATAGATTATGCAAAAACCAATATAATTGAATCACTATGATACAGAAAAACGTCTGTCTTCAGTATCTTTATAAAAAAAGAAATTTTGTACACATCCACCTCTGTCTTGTCAAATCTTAACTACATAATTGTAAATCTTTCTCTGGTCCCACAAGGCAGAAATTTTCCTACTGAAAGATTTTTTTCCAGGGTCTGATGAACATATGGAATAGACTGGATGTTGCTATTTGAAATTATTAAGAAATAGATTTTTGATGTCTTAAGGTCCTCAACTTCTGTGATCTTGATTTATGTAATAGAGTGAAAAAGAGAAACCTGTGACTTGAGGACAGTCTTAATATTAATCAGGTGTTCAGATGAGAGGGGAGTGTGTGCAGAGATGTGGAACTCCATTCCATTCTGCTGCTTTTACCATGTGAAATTTTCCTTATCTATGATGAATTTTGCCTTATAAACACTTCAAGCCACATTCACTATTTTTTTTATTTTTATTTTTAATATTCTTTTCTTGCACAATGATGATGCTATTTCACTATGCATAGCAATAGACAGCATTAACGAGCTGGTAGCTTAACTGTTGTTACTGTAGACCTCTTTCTTGTGAGAATGAAGAGTCTATTTGTACAGGGCATAGATGGCAAACAAATCTACACTCTGTCATCACTGTTGGGATGACTGCACTTCTAGAAGAAAACCATTTTATGCTTATATGTATGAACATGTGTACACATATATACACACAAACATATATATAAATGTAATGTTAGTGTTTGGGAATAGAGAGAAATTAATAGATCTACTACAACTTCATATTCCACTTTGGTTTTTTGCAATATAGCCTTGACTTTATTAAGGATAATCAACCTCTGTCAGTCTGTCATTAATCTTTATAAATGCTCTACAACTGAGTAACTATTAAGCAATTAAATGCAAACTTCTACTTTTAAGTAACAGTAATAATGTGACAAAAACTTACAAAAATAGGAAATTAGAAGATAAGAATTGTGATAGGTCCTTAAGTCACATTGCTATTAAATGTCACATTTAAATTAAAGAACTAATGACAACTTTAAAGCCATTTTTCTCTAGATTAAGTTCTTATTTTTCTTCCATTATTAATATCTAGAGGCTTTTGCTAAGTAAAATATTCTTTCTTTTTAAAATCAAAAGTACCTATCACTAAGTCAAAGAAAATGGACATGGCTCTTTTGAAAATTTTGGTTCATGATGATCTCCCTGCCACCACTCCTGCCCCCTCCTTATTTCAGATCATGCAGTGATCTCAAAATATAGGGGAAATTAAATCCATAGGCTTTTAAAGAATAAGTCATATGAGGGGTGGCTGAGGAAACTGGGGCTATTTAGCTTGGAGAAAAGGAGGCTCAGAGGAGACCTTATTGCTCTCTAGAGCTACCTGAAAGGAGGTTGTAACAAGGAAAGGTTTGGCTTCTTCTCCCATGCAACCAGTGGCAGGATAAGAGGACAAAGTCTTAAAGTTGTGTCAGAGGAAGTTCAGGCAGAATTTCTTCACTGAAATGCTAATTGGAACAGGCTGCCTACTGAGGTGGTGGAATCATCATGCTTGGAAGTGTTCAAGAAACAACAGGACATGGAAATTTGTGCTCTAGTTTTGTTGGCATGGTGATGTGCAGTCAAAGGTTGGACTTGATGGTGTTGGAGGTCGTATCCAACCTTATGGATTCTATTTCTAGTCTGTCAGTCATGTTGTTTAAGTACTTTTACTCTGCCTTATCCATTTCTTTCCTGGAAAAGAGCAGCACTAAGATGAGATAAAATAAACGACAATGTTATGGTAATTTGTGAAACTTAAATTACCTCAATAAGCATGACATCAGGCATGCAGGAGTCTTTATCCAGTGTGCTGGAATAATTTCTCTCTGTACTCTGTGCCTACCTTTAAAATTATGGCAGGTCTTACTGGAGAGGTAAGACCTTAGGGATTTCTGGCAAATTTGAGGGAGAAAGGTAGTTTTTAAATTTCTAAATAACTTTGAAGCATACAGCCCACTAGCAGTAATAGAAATAGCAGCCATTCACAAACTCTTTACATGTATTTCAGTTGTCTTAGAACCTACAACTGGGTATAGGAGCAGTTTGTGATAGGCATTATATAAACATTTAAGATATCCTTTCTCAAGATGTTTACTGGATAAGTAAATGAGTTATAAAGTAGATGTCAGAGGAAAATGAAAAGTGAATTCCTTATTCTCATACAGGGTTAATATTTCACTGGTGTAAAAGAAATTTGAAGTCCCCCTCCAAGGTGTTACTAAGACTCCAAACGAAAAATTGTGTTTTCATTTGGCAGTTATACTTCAAATGAGAGCTGAGCAAACTGAATGAGTCAAATGAACCACAGGGAAAAATTACGTAGAAAAGCTTAATGCACTGTTTAATCTCAAGAATGAAGAAAAAACAAAGTTACATCCCATCTCAAGTTCACGTAAGAGTTCACAAAACCAAAGACAACAATCTGTTTTCCTAAGTTACTTGAAGACTTTCTCAGTTCTGCAGGTCTGTGGTCATTGCACATATTTTATGGCACTCAGATCTTCCTGGTGCCAGCCATACTGTGAGCCAGTCTATCAAATCACACTATCCACCTTTTAAAAGACTCTGTTAAATAGCAGAAAAAATATATTCGTCCTACATTATTTGGAGAATTCCATTAAAATTATTTGGGAATATAGAAGAGGAGACATGTAGTGCCAGTTCAGTGCTTTTCTATCTCAAGCACCACAACATACAAATTCTATCTGAAATTTACATTCAATCTAAAGAAAAAACCTCAGGAGGTTTGTCTTGGGGTTATTGCACTGAAAATTTTATTGATAATGAAATCTGATAGTAAGAGCGAAAGATTTAGGAGTGATATTATAACTTTTTTTTTTTTTTTTTACCTCCTAACTCATTTATGGCCTGTTTGTACCTGATATTGGCTTTTATTTGCAATCCCTCTTTATTCTGTACTTCTTGCTCTGTGTGAAATGCTAGTAACCACATGCGTTCTTAGCCTTTTTTATTTTCCCTGCTTAGACAAGACAAACTTTCTTATTTTCTGTTGTGCCATAAGGTTTCTGTTCCCTCTTCTCCACTGTGCTCTCACTTCATATTTGTCAAAGCAGGGCATCATCCCGGAGAAAGCTCAGGGCTGGTTGAGCATGGGCAGCCCTGTGCAAGACCAGAGGTTTCCAGTGTTGTGGGACTGGTCTCACTGTTATTGTCACTGCCTTGAAATTTGTGCTGACAGGTAAGTGAGAAGAAATCTCTATGGTGACAGTTACAAGGAACCGTAAAGAAACAGGAGATTGTCTTGAGCAGCTAAATGACTTTTTAAAACTCTGAAAAAGGAAGTGTCAGAAAGCTGTAGCATCTGTGTGCTGCTGAAATCTCTGCTAGTCATAAGTGTTTGATAATTTCACTGAGTAGCCGGTTTGAACACAATATAAATTAATGAACAGAATTGCAACATCGCAAAACCTACTACACTATTAAATGATGCCTAATAAGAAATGTATTTCCTTTATCTGGTTTTCACATAAGGGTCAACATAAACTAATTTTATTTCTCTCAAAATGAAAACAAAACTTGGACAACAAATTTTTCAAATAATAAATCAGGAATGGGTATTTATTAAGGTATCACAGAAGATGCAACAAATTCAAACATTCTCTGAGGCCTGAAGAGAAGTGCTTATATCTTTGCAGTCATAGAGGAAAATATAGAAAAATTCTTGCTTCTATGTAAAATTATAGAAAAATTAATAAATTGTTGAAAGAGATGGTAACAGATATGGAAGTAAACTTAATGGTAGTTTAAAAACTAAAATATAGGAAAGTTAATACCATGGAAACTACAGTGGCCCTTAAAAATAGAATTTATGGAAATAGAGTGGTATGTGATTATGTGATTATGATGAGTATTGGGAGAAGCACTTTATGATAATTGTCATTAACATTAGGAAAGAAAAGTAAAGTAGTTTAGAATTTTAAATTGAAGTAGCTTAAATGAAGACATATCTGCTTGCTATTTTAAAACCTTTCAAAATGTTTTCACTGGGGAATTGTTTAGAATATTGAAAATAGGTTCCTAGTTAAATAGACTTATTTTAGAATTTAGGTAAATTCATCAACAAAAATAAAAGGACAAGCTTCACAATTAATGTGAAAGTTGGTTTCTGTGCCCTTTTTTAGTGATATGTGTTATGTTCATCTGACTAGTTTTAGTCTCATCCAAGCTACTACCTTAGTCAATACCTACTCTGATATGTAGATGTGTTTAAATATATTGAGTAACATTAAGTTTACACATCCAAACATTTATTTGATTTCTTTCTCCATAAGACAGTGCTAGGTATGAAAATTATATCTCAGAAATACATGTGAATAAATCCGACTGAAGATGACCTTAAAATGAAGTTTTAGTTCTGATACTGTGGTGGAACAGATTTTGAAATGAGGCAATACTGAGACTTCAGCTGCACTGATTTAAATAACTTAGAGCAGAGTTTGGAATACAGTCTCTGTTGTAATATCTCCATGACTCATACTTTATAGCACCACTTTATGATCCACATCATTTTCTTCCATTCAAATCAGTAGGTGATCTGGCAGATGACTTTTCAATGACCTGGCTTTATTGTGTATTCATTAGAGAGATCTGAGACGACTGCAAAGAAGGGAGTAAGGCTACAGATAAAACTGACAACAAAACCTAAAAATCTGTCTTTTCTCTTCATTACTCATATATAAATTTTCTTCTGAGTGTATGTGAGGTCTATGATACATATTCAGTACTTCTGTGAATTTATATCTGAAAGAGACACTACAAAGGCATATGGTGGCAAGATTGGAACATTAGTCTGTACAGCAAACTTAGGAAATATTCCCAGTGATACAGATCCAATGTCCATGCTGCCCAAAATGCCAGTCCATCCACAGTCAGACAAATGTGACCAAAAAAATAAAAAGTGTGCATCGAAAACATCTTTGATTTTGGACTATAATCATTGAAAAAATATTTAACTAACACTTCAAGGTAGCTTTAGAGGAAATAGCTCAATAACATTTCTTTAATTTTTAATGTTCTTTTTCTAACACTTATCAATGAATGTAATTTAGAATTTATTGTCATTCAAAACTAGAACAAAATGGAAAAAGTGCTTTTTTCCTCATAGAAAGATTTAATATTCATACATAAGTCACCATATTTTGACTAGCCTGCCTAGTCAAGGGAACATTTCTACTTAAACAGAACTTAGTTTAACTTGCATTGTACATAGAATTCTAGGTCCAGGTTATAAATAAAAAGTCAGAGGCATAACAGAACTCATCCATGCGAAGAATTTGTTTTCCCTCAAGAGGGCCTTTAAAGTCAGAATTATTTGATTAATTTTCATGTTTTATGAATTATTTACAATTTAATCATTAACAACCAAATACATACAATTTTGAACACAGATCAATATTACAGAATTAATTAACTGGTCTGTCAATGCAGTACAAATTTAAAACTGCAAGAAATAAGGTAACATATGTAGTGATTTCCTTGGGTTTTATTTTATCCATTTTTCTTTTTCTGCTGGTGCGTTTGCACCATCAAAATAAAAACAAAACTTGCTAAATTGCCTTGTTTTGTTTCAGTTGCATATATCCTTTTTGAATTTCATTTTTCAAGTTCTAGAAGGCATATATTGCCTGAACTGATTTAGAGATACTTTTCAAATGGTTTTAGCCTCTATTTTTGCATCTCTTTTATCACATTATTTGATTATATCTCTTTTTGAGTTGGGTTGCTTTGGATTGGGGTTTTTTGTGTTTTTGGGTTGGTTATTTTTTGTCTATTTGATAGAACAAATGTTATTTAGACAGACAATATGGCTGTCTGTGAAAAAGATATACTTAACAGCAGCAGCTTTACGAAAAGTATTCCTTTGATAATAGGCCTAAATACCTTCAAGACAGGGTAGAGATACCCCAGACATTTTGAAGACATAAAGTACCATAAGCAGAGAAATATGGAACTAATTTGCCCAGCTCCATGTCAGGTATATTAACTGACAGTGAGCTCCATACCTCTGTGGGGAGAATATTTACCAGCCCAGGAGCCAGCTGCTTCCTGAGGAAATTGCATTACTATCTGCAAAGGTCAATCTTTTTTCTTTACTTAAAGTACGCACACTTTAATTCAACTGTCCATAGTGAAGGTAAAGCTGGATATTAAGGAGAGATTCCGACCATCAGAGGATGGTTCTGCAGAGGGCCTTTGCTAGAAAGGTAAGAAATCTAAATTATTATAAAGTGGAGTTTAATATATTTAGCTGTGCCTCTGTGGTATAGCTGCCTAAGACAGGAAAATATTAATCTTGATAGCCCAGTGAGTAGCATCTGTATTATGTTCCCAATGATCTATTCAGCCTCACAGGGAAGCATACCTAAATTGTAGCTTCACCATAGCTCCTCTGAGTATCCTGAAAAGCTCATTATATATATATATATGTATATGTGTGTGTGTGTGTGTGTGTGTGTGTGTGTGTGTGTATGTGTGTATGTGTATGTATCTGTGTGAATGTGCACCAAAACTGCAAAATTTATAGATTTTTCCATATGTACCCAATTCACAAGTCACTTTTAATGATAATATCATTACTAGTTAACTAAGGAACGTTGTATTTCACACATGCACTTTCAACCATAAATGTAGTACAATTGTTAAGATCAGTTCCCTCAATTGAGTTAACTGGGTAAGCAGTAGGGTCTAGGGTGAATAGCATTTTTACAAGGGCCTGTATTGATGAGGCAAGAAGTAACAGAAAGAGGATTGGTTTACACTGGATATTCTNCCAGAGAAATTGTGGATGTCCCATTCCTCTACTTCTTCATGCCCAGGATGTGGCTTTGAGCAAAATAATCTACTGGAAGGTGTTATGGGGGCTGGAAAGGGATGATCTTTAGGGTCTCTTCTAACACAAACCATTCTATGATTTTGTGATTTTCGAGGTCCATATTTTCTTTTCATTACTTTGAAATTCTCTTACTTTTCCTTCCTAAAAGTAGAATGTATTTATTTGGAGGCTGTTTATATTGTACTTGTTTATTAAGTTAACTTATCGTCAGGGTATGATTTTGATGTACAGGAGTGTATGAGTTTCACTTCAAAGACTCAAGGTTTGACTGTTGGACCTGTTCTATCTGCTGATACCACACCCTCTTTATAAAGGCAGACAAACACAGATGCTGTTCATTTTACTCACAGTGGGATCATATTTTAGCTGAAATTCTCAGAAATATTTTTTTCAACTGCTTAAGGAGGGGTTTGCCAACAGTGTGTTTTTGTTTGTTTTCTGAGATTTCCTAACAAAAAGGCTTCCTGTAACTAGGAAGTCTGTTTTGTAAATAATGTTTAAGTTTTGGAATTCAGCATTAGCCTTTGTTGGAATGTGAATCTCTCAAAATATCTAGAAGAAACTGTACCCAACACCTTATATTTCAATATTCCCACGTTTACCTAAAGTAAGTGAGATTTAAATAGCCTTCCTAACCGTTCTCAAGTTTTATCACAGCCCTGTCTGCAATCACAGCAGAGACTCAGACATCCATAAACAGCTGAAACATCTACA
>VXBU01010214.1:19645-43282 GCA_013400315.1 Bombycilla garrulus | reverse complement strand
TCCCAAACTTTAATCCCACACCAAAACAGACACTTCTCTCTGCAGTCTATCCAGAAACTCCCTAGGACTTGTCTCCCTCTGTATAGCTCTTACCTTGGTCCCCTGAGATTTAAAATATAGAGCAGTCAAAACAATTGTCCATCCATTAGTCAAGATTTTTGGGGGAAAATTAATTACGTCATTTTTTTTTTGCTATTAATGATGTAATCTTATTTTTATACTTTTAATATTAGTCTGTTTGTTTTGGTTTGGTTTGGTTTGGTTTTTTTTATAGAACATTTTGGTATGACAATAACTCCATTTTTAGGCAAGAATTAAGTAATACAGCTTCAAGTAATGCTTGATGCAAGTCTCCAGAGATGCAGGGGTAAGCATTTTTATACAATGTGGACTCTCTGCTGTGTAGAACTGTTTACATCAAGGTTCCCTCCTGCCCCCAGCTTTTAAATCAGTTTCTGTGACATTCTTTTGTTAGTGATACTTGGATAATAAAGATGATGGATGTGACCATAAGCTATCCTGAGCTCATTCACTCACTTGCTGATAGTATTTGGACAAAGTCGTGAGAAACTTGCTGAAACAGCATAATTTGAAAGAAATCCAGAGGCCAAAATATGTGATCAAATATTACAATTTACTGTTTTTGAGTTCTTTTTGGTGTGTATCCAAAAAATATTTGAGTTCAGCTCAAAAATAATAACAACATTCAAAAATCTGAGTTATCAGATCAGTGAGAAGCAGTCCTGCAAGTTTTTTTAAACAATAATGCCAGGTTTCTCTTCAAATACAATAAAAATACAAAAGCTTTTCTGCAAAATTTTATGGAAAAGCTTTTCATGCAGATGTGAGTGTGTGAATGTACACACATACATTTTAGATGACAAAAGTTAATCTGATAAAACTGTCACTAACAAAATGAAATAATTTTATTTAAACTATCATATTAATCACCATCTTTGTCTTCCTAACTGGTCCTGACCTTATTTTATTTTAACTCACCATGTCTTGCTATGATTCTTCTAACAAGTAACGCACAAAATTAATGTTAAACAAACTGATAAAAAAAGATCTGATGAAATCTATGCTAGCAAAAAGGATCAGAGCTATAAATTCATAGTATGTGTTACAAGAGGTCAGTTTGCAGGTACATTGCTTTTTCTGGCTCTTTGTGCTCTGTATAGATTCTTACAGTAATAGCAATTACATGACAGTAATAGGTCATTTCTTACTTATATGCAATATCAGCTGTGAAAAGAATAGCAAATACCACAGAGAAGCAGAAAAAAATTGTGGGTCAAATGTCTCTAAAAGCTGAAAGAAAGATAGCGTGAACTGGGACACAAGATTACCATTGCAAATGGTACCTACTCAGCAGCTGTGTCCTTCATTTCCTCAAGAACTGGAAATGCAAATGTTCAGGAGACTTGATTTAGCATCTCCTTTTTGTGTTCTTTCTTCACCATCAAGTTTTCCTAACCGCTTTTTCCGTAACTGAGAAAGACATGCTATTTTTTGTCTTTCAAGCCTGTCACAACTCTAAGGGAGAGATGTCCAACCTGCACTGCTCCCATATAATCTGTTGGCTCTAATTCCTATGCAAAAAAGAATCAGCTGTGCCCAGCAAATGTGTCCCATGGGTGTGAAAAATACTAGCCAAAAAGTATGCTGAATAATCAAGAAACAAAGTCTTTGCAATTGGCTGTGTTCTGAGATTTGGGCAGAGGAATGTGGAGTGGTATTTTCCTTCAACGGTAAAGTTTTAGTAATTGAGGTTTTACCTATTCTTTATGATTTCCATAATGTGACAACTTTCTTATACTCTATTGATGAGCTCAAATCCAATATTTTCACCCCAGTTTCTGACTTTTTATGTCCTATATATGTTGAACTTTGTGAAGGGATAGTTCATTTTGTTGCTTATGTTGGAAGGAATTATTAATTCAGTCAATGTCTCCTTGAGAATTGAGCTTGGTTGTTATGATTTATGAGAGATGATGAAGATCGGAGCAGGACAGGAATAGAGAGCCTGGTTTGACAACATCAAATCAAGAGATATATTTCCTAATATTATTTACAGTGCCATCTTATGATGTTGCCAAGTAGTGTCTTCAGTGAGGTCCTGAAGCTGTTGGTGTTTCTCTAGGGCAGCAGAGTCCAGACTGAGGATGTTCCGACAGTAATGAAGAAAATGCTGACTTGTATGTCAGGAGAATGCTTTGTTGTTCCTGTTTTCTCCTTGCAGGGCCAATGAAATGTAGGTCATATTTCTTACCCATTTTAGTGTTACCAGTTGATACGTGGGTGAGTCTGCTGTGACTGAGATATCAGAGAAATTCGGATTTATAATTTTGGTAATTCCATTGGTAATGGAAAACCTGTTGTGAGGAGCAGCCTAGCTCATAAGCAGATTTTAAGCACATGCTCTTTCTTACTTTCTTGAGTAAGCTCTTGCTTGAAGGGACTGAGTGTTATGCTTAATCACTGCAGTAATCATCCTAATCTTGGTCAGGATGCCACATGGAATACAGCTAATCTCAAAAGTGGCTGATAGGCTGAGCCTAATTAGAATTTTGGCAGTAAGGCTCATCATATTAAGAATAAAATAGACCGTACTATGTGGCAAATTGTTTCTCAGTTAAAATATCAAACAAACTAATAGATATGAGGAGCATTGGTAAGAGTTGTTATTTGAATAATAGCATTTTTAATCCCAACAGTACTATTTCAGAAATTCAATTTTCACAGAGATGAGCCAGAAATTATTTTCTGTGCATTCTCTGATAATAAACTGAATAACTGGTCCAAAATCTCACAGCAATTATAAAAAAGAATTTAATGTTTGATTTATGAAGTATTCTCTCATTTGTAGCTAATGAAGCTTGCTAGTTACTTGAAGGCCCTTAGGCACAAATCCACTAAGGAAAGACAATCTTAAAACAAACCTAATTATACTGGATTTAAAGTTGGATATGGTTCTCTAATAAGACCACAGTTGTATTACTGTCTTTTCTGCTCATCTTCGTTTGGGCTCCAATGACACCATTCCAGCAACAGGTCAGTAGGCATCAGGACCCTGGAACTAATGAGACACATCTCCTGGGGAAACTGTCAATAGTTGTGCAAAACTGAGATTTCTTATCAGAAGTGCAGACTGGTAGCAATGATTTCAAAGACTTATATATTAATTATATTAACATTATATTGACATAGGGAAAGTTCAATCATTGCTTGTATTGTCAGAATAGCTGCCAGCCGACAGCTTACAAAACTCCATCCCAGGTGTATTGTGGGTTATTATTTAGATGTTATGACATATATTTATTTAGGAAAATGTTTAAAACAACACCAGAAAGTTTAAGAAGATGCAAAATGAGTACTAAAGAATTTATTTTACTCAGAATAACTCGCTTTCTTTGATGTCTCTAAGGATTTTTCAGATACTATCCTTTTCTTCTTGTAAATTCCAAATTACTGATATTTCTGAGAATTTCCTCAAAGTGCTTTGAGTTCTGTCAAGTAGCATATTTCTGAATTAGATTGTAATAAACCCTGATGATATCTTGATGTTATTGTAGTTCCACAAAGGCATAAATGCATAAAGGTTTCAAGTCTGAAGAATGATTTTCAGAGTATGAGTCCCAAATGATGAGTGAGCTCCATATAAAAACATTTACCAAATTTTAATGTAATATATTCAACTGATATTAGTGAGAATATATAGCAAAAATACAAATTTACTAAGATATAACTCACAATACCTTCATTGTTCAGGAAATATAATCTTATGAAAAATGATATATAACCTGGAAAATGAAGCAGGGAACAAAACTTGAGCACTGAAATATTGATTATTCAGCTATAACAGGAAGAACTAAGGTAGAAATTTCTGTCATATAATTTTGTGATATTTCAGCACACGGTTCTATGGAGGGATCAAAGTAAATTAGCATTTGTTTTTTACAGGTTGGTGACTTGCAATGTGGCTCAGACCAGACATACAGAAATTTAGTTGAGGTAACAAAAAATTTAGGGTCTAAATAATTTTTAGTGTTTTGAAAATATCTCAATCAGAGAAAGATAACACTATTATTTACATAGAACATCATAGACATGATGTCAAAAAGGAGGGACATTCTGGGTTAATATATAGAATTTCCTGTATTGTGGTGTTTCTCATTTTAAAATT
Source organism: Bombycilla garrulus (assembly GCA_013400315.1). NCBI lineage: Eukaryota > Metazoa > Chordata > Aves > Passeriformes > Bombycillidae > Bombycilla > Bombycilla garrulus. The sequence goes on along the minus strand of VXBU01010214.1, from coordinate 39,096 downwards.
CTCACCATAAAATGGTATTCCAGATGGATTTTTGTTTGTTTTATATAGTGTGAACAGGGACATTGAAGTGATCTCTTCACTTTATTGCTGTGTGCCTGAATTTGAAGCAGCTGTATGTAAGTCTTTCTTTAGACATATAGGATGAGCAGCATTAAGGATTTGAGAGTTTTCACTGAGAGAATGGGTAAGAACTGGAATGGGCTTCCCATAGAGATCATGGCCTCAAGGCTGTCAGTATCCAAGAAGTGTTTTGACAACAATCTAAGATAAATGGTTTAACTTTTAGGTTGTTCTGTGTGGAGTCTAAGGCAAGGACTGAATGATTTTTTGTGGGATCCTTCCAACTCTGGGTTTTGAGAGACTGAAAAGTTGTGGCTAACATCTTAAACATTATTACGAAGGACAGGTTGCTCATTATAGCAAAATTTTACAATAAGCTGTGACCACTGAAGCCTGCCCCTCTCTGAATATATCTCCTGACTGGAACTTTGGAGTGTGAGTTAAGCCACCTAAGGGAGCTCGGTGGCTTAATGTGACACAATCGTCCAACTATCTCAGCTGTAGGAAATAAACAAGCCTGAGGGAGAAGTCTACAAAAAGAGCCAAATTCAGAAGCTGTCCTGAAAATCAACTCTGGCTGTCTTTGGAGTGGGGGAGGCTCACAGGCTCATCTGCTGAGACCAGGTTTGCACACACTTCCCCCCAAGCAAGGTGGGAGGAGGAGGAGAGTTTTTGAGTGTGTGGCATAACCTCTGGTCAAGGGGAGTGAACAACCCCTCCTCATTCCACAAACTGGCTCAGGTGTAAACCCCCACCCTGGGAAGCCACATCCATGGGACATTCGCATGAGAAGCAGCTGAGGAGGTGCCATAAGTTATCGAAGACACCCGACGTGGGGGTGTCTTAGGGGCAGGGTTAGGGTTAGGATTAGTGCTAAGGTATTTTGAAGCCAAAAACCAATATGAATTTGAGAAAGCCAAAAATAATAAATGTCCTTGATTAGCAGTAATGTACAAGTATCTGATTTCTTCTGAATTTTTGAACAGACTTCTGAATCCAGTCAAATCAATTCAGTGGTTTGTTCAGTCTTTCAGTTTTCATTTTTAGAATACTGACAGATTAAGCCCGGCAAACACAAAACTTCCCAAACATTTTGGTTTTAGAGATGGTCACAAATACAGTCTTAAACTTCCTTCCTGTAGTCCTTTATTACCTTTTTTTTTCATCATTATTGGAAGCAGTTGGTTAAAACTGAGTTATTTCAAAGGATGTGTGTAAGATTTCTTTCCAGATCTCAAACTAGTTTTGTTGTACTGTTGTGTTTCATTTTTAGTTAGTTGATTGATAGCAACCTTGAAACCCTGGAAATTAATAGCTGGGTCTCATAAGATTCCTAGCTCCCAGGTGCCTGGTTCAGGACCTGGGGAAGCCCTGACATTGCAGGCAGAAAATGACACCGTTTGGATTACCTTTGCTCTTCCTTCAGCAACATTCCTTCAGCAACATTCCTTCAGCAATTTCAATACCAGGAAACTTTTTCTCAAATAATAAAGGCTTTTCAGTCCTTTTTATTTTGAAAAGTTTTGAAACTCTCTCCCCATAGAGGAACACGACCTTAATAATCTACTGCTTAAGCGGTATTCAATTTTTCATCTTTATTAATAGTATAATTAGTTATACTAATTAATTATACTAATATTACTGCTAATCATCTCATAATCAAAGGCAAGAAACACTGATATACTTAGTAATTTTATTATTACTATTTTATAAGTACTCTTCTCTTTCATGTTATTTTTAAATTCATAGCACACAATTGCTTGTACAGAAACTTTCTAATACCTGTTTGATTCACACAGTCAAATAGCTTCCAGTTTTTTATTATGCCAAGCTTCTCTTAGCTTTTCTATAATTTGACACACTCAGCTTTATACGTGAGCATCAAACTGTCCTACAGAATTAGGAAGAAAGAAAAAGCAAAAGTACTTATTTATTACTGACTTTGAATATATGCATTTCTTCCCACACATTTTAGACATTTCAGTTGCAACTCACACTGAGAATAAGCGCTGGTCTCCCTTGGGTATATTATTATCTTTGTCATGCAGAAAGACCTATTTATTGAATAGCTTAAAACTGACAAATTTTTATTATTATAGCAATACTGGGATTTATGACCTACATTTGAGAAATCTGATTGCAATGCCTTAGAATACCCAAATATCAGTATCCTCTTCCCGTATTCCTTGGTTTAGCAGTGATGTTTACATAGGTCACATTTGCTTAAATCTGATCTAACTACTGCCTAGTTTGTGAGGATATGACTTAATTGAAAACATATTTAAACATTTTTAGTATGCATCGTAATGTAGGAGTCCAAGTCAAGAAAATCAAATATTTCATCATGTATTCATGTTTGCTGCTTGGAACGACCAATACAGACATTGAAAAAAAGTGAGCATGCTACTAGCAACTAGTTTAAAATTCCCAGGAAGTACAACCTTATAATATTATTGAAGCAATGTGAAACTGTCTTGTCTTTTGGACTGGGGATTGATTTTGGTTGATTGGTTGGTTGGCTGGCTCTTCAGATTTTTTAAAAAAAGATGTTTGAGTGGCCCCATTGGACAATGTCTGATTTGTAAAGTTTGTTCCTTCTGTCTATCTTCACAGAGCCAGAAAGGAATCAAACTATGAGACTTCAGCATTTTGCATCACAAGGATTCCTCTAAATCAAATGGTGCAGTTTTGAGATGAGTGAGTTTTTTTTCCATCTGAATTTTTGTTTGGACTCAAATTGATGTTCAGCCAAATCTATCAAATTATTATTTTGGGGAAAATATATGGAAAAATAATTATCTTAATGAGTCCAAGCTGTGATGAAACATTTCAGATTTTAGTAGCTTTGAGAATTTACTGTGAGTCTAGATTTTTGTTAGCTTTTAAAAAGTCTAGCAGGGTTTTTGAAAAGGAATGAATGTGTTTTTCACAATCAGTTTTAGAGGAATAGCTATATTAAAACATTAAAAGGGACATGGTTTTATGAAGTTCATCTTGATACAAAATTAATACTATGAAACTAGATTGCAACTACTATTAAACTCATTAGAAAAAGAATTAAGTTGAATGTATAATTAGATATCCTAGAGAGAAACAAGCTGCATAATGCAAAGAAATATTGAGAAGAAAGTCAATTACTATTTTTGTTAGAATATTGCAGAATAGAAAATTAATATAAACAGAAAGATCCAGATCATTTTGATCTGCTAAAACAGCTAATAAAAAAGAAAAATATATTCTTTCTCAAAGTGAGATACTAAGAAGAGAACACAGAGCAATGGCTTTTATCCAGGTGGGATTCCTACAAGAATCAGGAGAAAAAAAATTGAGTTGTTCTGAACACCTACCATCAGCTCCATTTTAAGTGGAAATGATTGGAAATATAATAAAAAAATCACCATGAGATATTTTTGTACCAATGACTTGTCAGGTTGACAAGAGCATTGATGTTCAGAAGTCTGAATTTGAAAGAGGGAGTGACTGACAGTATGAGAGAGAGAGGAAACCATATCCTGAATGGAAAACAGATCTGTAGGACGGTTCAGCTGGAGCAAATTTTTCTTGGAGTGGGAGGGAGAAAGGAAAATGGAAGCAGAGGAGGGAAAAGCAAAACAGGGAATCATATACTATGGAAATACAATATAAAGCAGGCTTTGGAATTTCCATAAAATATGGAGATAAAGTTTAATACTGGGAAGGAGTTCTTACCTTAGAAACGCTGTTCCAAAATAAATATTGTCTTCATTAAAGACTTTATTTTCTTTGATTTAAAAAAGAATTCCTTTATGTATTTTTTAATGAACCTATAGTAGGAGCAAAATATTAATTGCACTTATTATTATCTTTAAGTTGTAATACAATAAAAATACATAATCCTTCACATAAAAAATCTTTTTAAAACAAGGCTTTTACTGTTAGCTTTTGTGCCACCTAAAATATGGCAATGCTAGGCCACAGAAATGTTACTTTTGTAAGAAGTAACCTCATCTTTGTTCTTTCTTTAGGAGAAGTGTTGTAACCATGTTACCTCAATGTAAAATTTAGAGAGAGAAATTTCCTTAGGACAGATATGATTTAAGAGAGATGAAAAAACAAAGAAAAAATAATGTATATTTTAAAAGAATTATTCTGAAGACATGAGTACAGAAAAAATTAAAAAATATTTGGATGCCTTTATTCAGACATAGTTAGAGGAGTTTAAGGGGAAAACTGACACTAAAAAGGTTTGTCTTTGCTTTGGCACCTTTGAATCCTCACATCTCTTCTGTTTGTTCACAGTTCAGACAAAGGAAACTTCAGAAATCTTCTAAGATACATCTTCGTGTCTAGGACTACAGAGGTACACTCAAGCTAATGAAGGGACCAGAAAGAATGCAGGGATGCCCCCCTTTATTGATAAAGAAAAAAACTGCATGAAAGAAAACAGAAACCATCTTTGAATATATGTATCCAGAGAACCTTTGAAAAGAGAGACACTTACATGAGCAATGACCCCAGGGGGAGAAGGAAGGTAAAGTTCATTTAGTGACCTTAGTAGTTTTCCTGAGAAATTCAAAAGAAATTTAAATTAATGTAGATGGATAGTCCTCCAGAAACATGAGGGAGTTCTCCACTTCTGTGTTTCATCACCATGTGCCAAATCAATACATTCTGTTAGAAATAAGAAATACAATAAGAAATAATTATCTCTGGTGAAGTTGCAGGAATTAACAGAAGATTTTCTAGAAAAGACAATTGATACATGGCAGAATGAGGCAATATCCCTTCTAAAGAATAAAAATGTCTTGGATGGACCTATCAATTTTTCTTGCATTAATAATTCTAGTTGTGTACAAATATGACTTCTAGAAGATAAATTAACTCATTACAGCACCCTCCCTATTATGATGTATCTTGCTCAAACATGCTCATACTGCAAACTAGGCAGAAACTCTTCTAAATACAGAATCATGCTCCAGCTCATAGAAACCCGAAGAACATTTCCAACTATTTTTCATTATCAAATAGAGCTTATAAAACACAGAATAAATGTACACATTTTTGGAGATATCAAAACTTGGGCTGAAAAAACAAGGTGACAGACATAGATAAAAAACCACTTACATTCGATGACTCTCCACCTTTTCTTGAATTGAAAAGATCTGACATTAGGCTTTAAATATCTGAGTTATATGAAAATTTCTTTAAATTTCCATTAAAAACTAATGACTTCTGCATATACTTGGTTTATATTATCTGAAACTTTGTTAGTACTATTATGTAGTTCTAGTTGTTTTGCTCAACCATGTGTGATCTTCTACAATGCAATTTATTGAAGAATGGCACAAAATTTTGGCTAACCTTCCTTTTCAAAAATGAATAATACAGGCTTTGTTAATTCCAAAGGTAATCCATGTGTTTAGCCTTNATGACAAAAACTTTTAGGCTTAGTATCAGATATTTAATGAATATTATTGAAAATGTAGTAAAAAATTCAAGTCTTTAATAAACATTTATTCATAAAAAAATGTTCAGTAATAGAAAAACTAAATGTAGAAACAAACTGCCACTAGTTATGACTATGAAATAATTTTGAACAGAAGCTCTGATTTCCAGCTTCAAATATGGAAACTTGCCTGAAGCAGGATCACTGATGTATTTATAAATTTACTGTGGAGAACAAGGCTTGTAGTTCTCATTCCTATAACATTTTGTAGAACTGCAGGAAAACTTCAGTAAGGCAGTCCATGGGTTTTTTTTTTTTTTTTTTTTCCATCCCCAAAATGTCAAAACAAGCAATAGATTTTAATTTGGGGAAAAGCCCACAGGACACTCCACAGAAATGGCAAGATTAGTCTCTGTACTATTAAAACATCTTGTGTGATGTCTGGGAAGGATTAGAAATATGCATTGGTAAATTTGTAGTCTCTATGTCATGTGAATAAGACTGAAATCAGACTGCTGCAAAAGGCTTTTAGAATATGTATGTGTAAATTTATAACTGTAGCTCAATTGACTTTCCACCCAATTTAATTTACTACTTCCATTTTTTTTACTGTGCCACTGTTCAACAATTTCTCTCTCTCTCTGATTAAGAATTTGATGCTGTAGTTTCTAGTGCAGTGTTTAAGGCGAAACATAAGTAGGAGTATCAGAATCAGACCTCCAAAGTCCCTCTTTCTTCATCAAAGGTATTTATAATCAAATTGACATATTTCATATATCCGAAAGAAAGGTTCCTTAAATTACTTGATAGTTCAATCACTTGGGACCTTGCTGCAGTAGGCAGCAACCAGAACTTCTTCAAGTTCTAAAAAAAATCTGCAGAAGGACAAGATCTCAGTCCATAAGTGTCATGAGCAAAAAGGATGCAATGAATCTCATTTTCATATAAATGAGAAATAATTCCTCTTACCCCCCAAAATGATAAACTATTGCTTGCATAGTTTGAAATCAAGTTTGTTTGGTTTCTATGTGTTTACACTTCTGGTTTTACACTTCTATATTGCAGTAATATTTTAAGTTTTAGAAAAATGAGATAACACCTTTTTTTTTTTAAATAAAGCATGTTGCTTTCATATTGGGCTTTTCCATTGTTAAATATCAAATGAAAATTACAACTGTAGGAAAATAATATTAAATGGCATCTGCAGATGAAACTTTTGGGGTATCCACATCTCATAGCAAGTTTGGTATGTGTTTCAGATTGATATATGGAGTCAGGTCAGTCAAATGTCAAGAAATACAAAATCTTGCCAGAGAGCATTATTCAGAGCTTCTGATGAAAAATACACATGGGAAAACCTATAATCTGAAAAATTCCCTATTTACCCATCCACAACTTCATTTTTGGGGTCTATAGGAGGTTTAACAGTTATAGTACACAACTGCAGGTTATGAAATGTAATATACTCTAATTTAATAAACACTTTTTTGACAGAATCCCCCTCAAAACCAGAAGGTAATATTTACTCTGAGCTCTGATTTATAACCAAGTTAAAACAGTAGAGAATGAGTCTACACAACCATTTTGGCCCCCATTTCTCTTGTCATATTATAACTGTAGATATATCCATGTAGATGCCTACAAACTTTCAGGGAGGAAAAAAAAGAGCAACAGCTTTTCCATGGCCCACATTGACTCTTTCCAGCATAGAATGAACCATTGTTGCCTAGATGGAGATGTACAGAAGTGTGTAGGCATCTGCATCACCAAATGTCATTAATAATGCTGGTTCAGTTTGTGAATAATACTGTATCACTGCATGAACAAAAACAAAGTATGGAAGTGGTTTTTTGGAATTCCTTTCTCTTTTAGCTGTAGTTACACTTTTTGTGTTTTTAGTCTGCTTGACTACTTTCTTCTCTTGTTAACCCCCAAGTTTTGTTTAAAACCTTATCAAATATGATGTAATTTTTATGGAGTAAAATCAGGTTATTTCACAAAGCTGAACTTAGGTTTAAGTTACCTAACTTATGGACAGTTTGTTCCATGAACTAAAATCAGCTGTGATAAGCTCAAGGACAGAGAACGTAAATCCAGAAAAGATCTGACAAGCCTTCAAATCTTGCACTGTTGAGTTAGTGAAAAACCTGGCATCTGTGAATGCAATGGTGGGCTACAGCAGAGTAAATAGGAATTCAGAGACAAATAGGAAAAACAGGGTAGAATGAAATTATTATGGAATCTGTGTTCTATCTGAATCATGTGTAAGAGCACAAATTAAAAAATATTTTTCTCTTTGCTCTAAAGACAACTCTTCATCCTGGTGAGATGCAAAATAACCAGCTGCAGTATTTAAAGTTATACTTTATACCACAGATCAAGTGAGGAAAGGATAACTTTTAGCATTGGTTTGAAATGCACATTAGATCAAGTTTTCCACAGTCACAGTCCCATTTTAACACAACTGAACCAAACTTCTGAATTGCATTACTGCTGGGGCATCCTTGTCTCTCCAACGGGTTTGATACGCACTGTGCTTAAACAACTTTTCTCAATATCCAAGCATGAAGATATGGCTGCTAATCCATACTAACCCTACTCAGGATAAAGCTGACGTGCCATTACCTGAGAAAGATTCAGGATATACACAACGTTAGGATTTTACTGTAAATCCTAAGATTGTTGGTACTTGGTTTCACTGGCAGTGATATGTGAGAGAAAGAAAGATGTTTCTGTAAGTCTAGTAAGTTCAGCCTGGTTTATTGAATCTTCTGTGTTGGCAGTAATAAATTTCTTATTCCCAATTGCTGGTAGATGAGGATGCTTCACGGAAATAATTTCTGACAAGATAAATATGGGAAACTGAAAAAAAGCATTTTTTCTTCTTTACCTTTATCAATCAAAAAAAACCACTGCATTTATTTCTCTTTTTAAATGTCACAGAGAGATTTGTGCTCCATTGGAAACTTCCATGGTGATTTTTCATCTCTGCACAATTGTCTTGAGCTGGCTTATAAACACTGGGAAATGGTATTACTGATAGTTTTAAACTGTATTAGCACAAACACAGTGCTAGGAAAATAGATACACACTATTTCAATTTCCCACAACAGCAACCTAGGAAAACTTTTACCTATGGCTTCACTTGCCAAAAGATTAGGGAAGACATCATTAAGTGCTGGATTTCAGCTTCTTTAAGTATATAGGAGGTGTCATCAGCTCAGCAATACTTGTGCTGATTCAGCTAAACACACAGAACTAAAAGCATCAATTTATTTTTTAAAAAGTGTGCTTGGAAACAATACTTTTTCAGAAATAGGAGCAAGGTCAGCTGAAAAATTGCAGTGAAATTCTATTTTAAAAGAAAATAAATCCATTTCTTGTAAACTGATGTTATTTATGGAGAAAAAGCTAATAGTGTAATTACCATACTTCTTTTATACTAAAACTAATTTATTGTATTCTTTGGCATTACCGCCTTTAAGGAGAAAATATTTTAACAGTTAACCTTTGTTTTTAACTTGGGTCTTTGGTCTAAATCGCCTGTCTCAAAAGATTAGACTGAAATACTTCACATTTTCTGCCTACGCTGTATTTTTCCCTCTAAAAATAAAATAAAGAGGAAAGGTGAAGTTTGAAAAAAAAATTCCAGCCCTTTCCAAATAAAGTTTCACCTAGTGGAGAAAATAAAAAGTCACTATTTGTCAAGCCAATCTTTTCAATCTTTTACAAAGCAAAAGTACTTCACTTCTATAGAGTGCTTTCTACCAGTAGCCTTTCTGGAAATCATTTCTCCTCATTTCACAGAAGTTTGAGTCATTTGGAAAACTCTGTACATAGAGAATTCTACATAGGCACCATTCCACTGCACAGGGCCTCTTTCAGATTCACTGAAATGAAAGATAAGCACAGACAGGGCAGGCAAGAATTCAAGGATAACAACATCAGCATCAATAATTAAGCATTTCTAAAGCATCTTCATATAGAAAATTTGACTGCCCTGTCCAGTTACATCTTTGAAATTCCAATCTTCGGTTGCATAGAGTGATTTTTTTTTGTGATTACAGGTATGAATGACAATATTCATTGTGTTTTCAGAAAACACAAAAGAGAATCGTGTCTGAAACTCTATTTCCCAACTCATTAATAGTGTCAGTAGATGAAGGAAGCTACCTATGCTTTGTGAACACATTTTTAATGCCCTTGCTACTCAAGAACTAAGTGAATATGTGTCATAGATTTAAATATAGGACGTTACTTTTAAGTTATCAATACTTACTACAAAATTATAGTCTACTAAAATACTGGGCCGTCTCATCCTTCTATAAACAAATTGCTGGTTTTGGGGATTTTAGAGGACACACAAAGTATGACTTTTTGATCCTCAAGGAACAGAGTTATTTAAAAATAAAAGAACAGGAGTAAAGCATGAAATCTCAGTTTTGCCTGCGCATCCTCAAGAGCTAGCTGCAAACAGCAACTGTAGTCCTCCCTGCAACCACTGTTTGCATCTCAAAGCCAATCTCAAGACAATGAAAGAGGGTCTAGTATTTTTCATGATCAGTCAAGTCCTTCATTCTCTGAAACTTTTCCTTTTTATGAAACGAGTGATGCCTAAGATCAGATATATTAAAATCCTACAATCCAGTGCCATCATATAAAGGAAGCCATCTGCTAATTTGATATGCAATCTATACCCTAGAAAAACACACATTTTTGTAAAAGTAGCAACCTTCTAATGTCAGGATACTTTATTTACCAATAATTCCAGATTTCTGTCCTGGAGAAAAGGAAAAGGTCACCTTGTTCATTATATTGTTTGCTCTATTTAAAAGGAAAAATTTACTTGCAAAAGACAAAGGGGAAATAGTTAGGAAGGGAACTTGTGGATATTACATACCAACACACACACTATCTACCATCATTTGAAATGAAACAATGGGTCTACACGGGGACAAATATTCTTGAGGAAAATTTGACTGTGATTTTATACAACATCATGAATGCTTACTGGGAAGTGGAAAAAAAATTAAAGAGAAAAATGTTAAAAATGAAAATGAAAAAATGTTATAAGACAGAAAAAATTTCCAATAAAAAACCCAAACAAACAAACCACAAAATATTCTAGTAACAAATTCAAAATATTTTGCATAGTGGAAAACCTAAACTGTCTTCTTTTTCAAATGAAAAAACTGAGTTATTTATCAAAGACCTCATAGCAGTTCAGGGCTGAAGTCATGATAAGAGCTTGAGGGAGAATAACCTTTCATTTTCTCTCAAACAAGCAAAGCAGTTTTCTTTTTAATAATGTCACAGATTGTAAAGAACATGGTGAATACAGAACATTTTTCATGTTGTATTTTGTCATATATACCACCAAGCTGACCTTCTTTAAACATCTATAGTTTAGATTATTTTCCCAAGTGACAGCTAAGGCTAAGTCTGCTTCAAACATTCATGCAAATTTTCTTTGCTTCAGCACTTCCTCTGCAAGGAAGTGCCTTCCTTTCTTTAAGGAAAAAAAAAAAAAAGAAAAAAAAAATACAATGCTTAACAGTTTTTCAGAAGAGCAAGCATTTAAGCCTTTAAAAATGAATAGCAGTGTTTCCTACTAGGCTGATGTTTTTCTGCCCGTGGTAAAAGAAGCTCTGAAAGAGCCAATCTTAATTTCAGGGATGCAGGATTTATAAAGTGTTTATGATCTGCAACCCCTCTGAAAACAGCAAGATTTATGCATTTGTGGATGGTTAGTTAGGAAGGAAAATAAAGGCAAAAGCCTTCTAAATAAAGATTTCTTAAGGAAATATCCCTTAGTATAGAGACAAATATTTCTCCCAAGAAAAGCAAAGTATCTGTATTTTGGTTTTAAGCCTTTGTTTAAAAATTTATCTTTCTTACAAATGTTTACATGGGGTTTGTATCCTTGTGGAAAAACATATTTGCTAATATGACACAGATTTTATTTTTTCCTTCGAGATGCTGGATTAGATGACACAATAGTAATGTTCTATAGAGAGAAAAATATTTGGAGTTTACAATACGTGTTTACCTCCCACTCCAATGTCTGCTGAAGCAGAGGGATGATGGCTGTCTAACTACTGAGTTTATCTAGTTCAACTCTCTGGTGTTTCATAGCCAGGTGATCCAGTGCTGCAGTCAACATGGGATAAATATATGGATTTTAGCAAACAGACAGATTTTATAAAGACCAAGCTTAGACAAAAGTCTTTCACTATTATTTAATAGATATTATTATTGCTTGATAATAGTAATCGATTGATAATAGTAATTATGATAAATGATGTCACATCAAATATAAGAACAAAACTTGACACATTCTAAATATGCCAAGTAGTTATAGGTCAAGTCTGTTCTGGACAATATAGATTAGTTTATTTATTGGGGCCTTGACACTACAAAACTATGCATGAGAATTTTCCAAAATAAATTCTGCAATATAATCTTGTCTTTTGTCATTTTCATGTGAATATTTTGACTTAATTTAATATAAGAAATAGGGAAAAGAAAGCAAAGGTCTGATGAGGTGAAAAACACTTGAAATAAAGCCCTACTTGATCATCAGGAATTCTGAAAAGGAGAATCTTCTGATAAGGGAAGAACTGGTAAGCCAGGTGGATACACTGGCTTATGGAATATGGTGAAATAAGACCTTAGGAGTATCCTTTCTTATGATATTGACTTAAATATAGAGATGAGTATTTTTAGACTATCACTTTAAATGTGCTGTTTCTACTGTAACCTTAAAGTTTCTATCATTCTAAGAACAGATAGCAGCACTTTGTCTTAAGGAGAACAGTCTCAGTTTGAGATATGAGCCGTCCACATACTTTGTTCAGGAAAAAGATTTAGCCTCAGTTCAGGAGGACCTAAGTAATTAGCACTTAAACAAATTGGCCATATACAAGTATTAGAATAATTTAACTTGGAAAAGATCTTTAAGGTAATGAAGTCTGACCGTTGACCCTGTGCCGCCAAGCCCATTTTATGCCTAAGTGCCACATCTTTTCAGAGTCTCTGGGCCTGATGACTCCACCCCTTCCCAGGGCAGCCTGTTGCAAAGACATTTTTCCTTATATCTAGTCTAAACTTCCTCCTGTGTGACTTGAGGCTATTTCCTCTTGTCCTATTGTTACTTGTGAAAAGAGACAAACATCCACCTCACTACAACCTCCATAGGAGTTGTGGGGATGGGCCCTGAAAAAATGCACCCTTGAGTGATGAGGGAGAAGTCTGATCGCATTTCAAGGCCACATTGATCATCTTTGAAAATTGCTCTGATTAAGGATTTGAAAAGTGACTGGAGAAAGTGATGGTGACTGGAGAACGTTCATGAGAAATGAAGGAAAGAAAATATCACCCCTATCTCAAAGCAGGCAAGAAGATAGAGACAGGGAACTACACTGCTTTTAGCCTCATCTGTATCCCTGGGAAAGTAACTAATCCTGGAAAATATTTATAAATATATTCATAGCAAGAAAGTGATTGAGAGTAGTCAGCATGGATTTACAAATGGCAAATCATGCTTGACAGCCTTCTGCAATGAAATGACAAGGTCAGTGGGGGAAAGCTGAAGAGAGAGATTTTTATCTTCTCTTTAGTGAGGATTTTCACACTGTCTCTAACTATATCTCCATAGGTAAACTGATTTTATATGAAGTAGATGAATGGACAGTATAGTGCAGTGAAAATTGGCTGAAGCGCTGGACTCAGAGGATTTTGATCAGTGGCACTGAGTCCAGCTGGAGGCCGGTCACTGTGGTGTACGCAGGGGTCAATAGTGAGATCGATGCTAGTTAGCATCTTCATTAATGACAGAGCACATAAAGGTGATGAGATGGAATGTACCCTTAGTGAGTCTGCAGATGACACTAAAGTGGCAGGAACAGCTGATACCCAAGATGTCTGTGCTGCCACATAGACCTCAGCAGGCTGGAGAAAAGAGACTACAGGAGTCTCATTTAGTTAAACAGAGAGAAATCTTAAGTCCTGCACATAGGAAGGACTAAAGTCATGCTCTAGTGAAGGCTGAGTGCTCAATCTTTAAATAAGGTTTACAGAAAATAACCTGGGGATCTTAGTGGACACAAAATTAAGCATGACCCAGCAATGTTCCCTTGTAGCAGAGGGGGCCAGTGGCTTCCTCTACTCAGACTCTGTGAGGACACACCCAGAGTGTTGGGTCCAGTTCTGGGCAGTAGAAAAGACATAAGGAAACACTTTTTTCCTTTAAAGTGGTGATCAAGTAATTATTTTTTATTGATGTATATGAAAACCTTTCCTTTTTTATTATTATAGACAGCTTTCTGTATGGATTAAATGTTTAGGCAATTAAAATAAAATAAAAAAACTTTTTTTCCAAACAGTTCTTTGTAGCTTCAGTAACTTCTTCAGATAATTCTTACCCTAGAATGATGTAAAAAAAGACCATATATTTTCTCCAAATATACTGGCTTTACATCAAACAGCAAATATCTATATAGGTCTTTTTATTTTTCTGCAAATGTCCTACGTATTTTTAAACAGAATCTCTCCACAAAGTACATTGTTTAAGCTTCTTGAGAATAAACTTCTGTTACTACTGCAGTAAACTGTGAAAACTACTGGTGAGGCATTTTAAACTCTTTGCTAAGCTATTGTTCTAAACTTTACTGCCCAGAATAAAGCAAGAATGTTTGTTTCCCTTGAAGTACTCTAATGCCAAGGATACCATTGTATTTTTTCTTTTCCTAGTAAAGGAAACCTACATGACAGCAGAAAGTAAAGAAAGAGTCTGGTTCTGTTTTTAACAAGTCTAAATGAAGGGAACCTGGAAGAGACTTTTGTGTTCAACTATCCTATTCCTCTTCTCTCTCACCTCCTGATGTAACAAACAGCACAGTACAGTCTCTGCTGGAAAGGTGTAATCACGAATCACTTGATGTACTCTTTCTGAAAGGGCCTAGCAATTTTCTAATAGCAAAACACATAAAATATAAATGAATGCAGGGCAAATTGCAAGCCATCTATTTCGCTCACCTCTAAGCCTACGCAGGTGAGTGAGGTGAATTTCAATTAGCTAGCTGCAAACTGTTGCAGCTTTGTCTGTGATCCCTTGCACCTCCTCCAGGGAAAGGGGACCCTACTATGCTTTAGTGAATGCACAGGGAGGATGTTGAGCGGGCACCTTGACAGCACATATTGGCTCTTGACATCCAGGGACATATCCGAATCTATCAGAGGCATGAATTTCTGAAAGTGTACACCAGTGCTTTGTAGATGACTCTTTATGTTCACCATAGAAAAAGTGGTGTAGGAGTGGTGGTAATCATTACAACTAAGAAAAGCACTTAGCTTCAAATGTTGGGGTTTCAGTTTTTGTCCTAAATAATTAACAGACCCTCAGTTCACGTAAACTGAGTTTACATTTCAGTGCAACGTCAATTTACATCTAATGAAATCTGGTTCCTAGGTATACCTCAGATACATCTGTAGTTTAAAAGATGTCTAAAATTAGTGACTGCTTAGTTACTGTTGCAAGCAGTAAAAAATGGAGAACATATTAATACATACATGAATGGAGGATAGTGGAAAATTGAAATAAAAGTTAAAATTACTTCTGAGATGAAGCTGATATTTTAAAAAAGACAATTATCTAGAGGCAAGGTAGCTGCTTACACTCTAAAGACTCCTTGTATCAGCAAGTCTTGAACTGCTGAAATATTATTTGTTAAATTGAATATGATTCTTAGGTTTAAGTTCATGTTTAGAAGAAGGAAATTTTTGATTAGTTCATTGTAGCTAAAAACAAGAGGATACATATTTCCAGACCCTTTCCATGCTCTCAAAAAGAAAAAGAAAAAAATAGTTATGGCTGAAGCCCACTTACCTTCCCACCTTTTTTTGCATGATATTTATGATACTGGGAAAACAATGCACTTCAGAATAATAGAATGAAACTCTGTTTAATACAGAGAAGGTCTCCAGAAATGAAGGAAAAATGAAAAACTTACACTTTGTAGAATAAGCTTGTTACAGAAATATGCCTTTCCTCCAAAATTGGAAATTGTCATCACAAGCTAAACGTAATGCAACATAATTATTGAATCTCCATTCACTTGTTTTCACTTAGAAAAAATATGTTTTTGATATATCAATATGTTTTCTTGAGCTCTTTTTTAAAAAAAAAAATCTAATTTATTGCTTTCTTAAAATGGTGTTTTTTTCCTGTGTCCCTAATAGCAGCAGTTTAATAATGTTGATAAATAGACTTCAACATTTCTGCCTAGATTTTTCAAACTTATTTACCCCTCTCAGAATATCTGTCTCTCTGGTTACTACTGGACATATTTTCACTTCCAGTTTTGCTACTTTTCAAGAAAACTACTGTCTTCATGGGTCTCAGGAACTGTCTACTCTTCCAGGAATGGGCCATCCACACATTCTTTAGGCAACATGTTCCAGTTCCTCAGCACTGTCATAGTNGTGAACTCACAAACACTTCACTCTGGATCAATCTCCCATTCTGATGGACTAAGCTTTAACAACCCTCCATGCATCAGATGGAGCATACCAAGAAAACAGTGAATCCAAACAAGAGAGTGGGAGAGAAAGAACTGAAAGAAGAAGGTATTAGTCAGAGGTGTAAACAAACGTACAAGAAGATCATAGGGTGCCTGGGGTAAAAAGGGACCTTGAAGATCATCTAGTTCCAACCTTGCTGTAAATGGAAGGGACACCTTTCACTAAAACAAGTTGCTCAAAATTCCACACAAAATGACCTTGAACACTTCCAGGAATGGGCCGTCCACACATTCTTTAGGCAACATGTTTCAGTTCCTCAGCACTGTCACAGTAAAAAATTTCTTCCCAATATCTAATTTAGACTTAGTCTGTTTTACCTTGAAGCCATTCCCCCTTTCTCTGTGAATAGTCCCTCTCCATCTTTCTTGTAGGCTCACTTCCAGTACTGGAACCCTGAAGTCTTCTCTTTTTCAGCTGAACAATCCCATTTCTCTCTATCTTTCCTCAAATAAAAGATGCTTCATCCCTTTATTTAACTTCATGGCTCTCCTCTGGATTCTCCAACAGGCCGATGTTCTTCCTTTGCTGAGGAACCCAGAACCCGATGCAGTGCTCCAGGTGGGGTCTCATGAGAGTGTGGTACAAGGACAGACTTGCCTCTCCCAGTGCATCCCAGAACACATATTGTCTATCCTTTCTCCTTGGTTACAAGGAAAAATGCTATTTCTTTTTATCCTTTTTTCCCTAATCTGCGAACAGCCTGAGGAGCGACATGAAAAAATCTTTGATAGCAAGACTGCTAGAGATGCACAATACAGCAGTGTGTGAAATATATTTTGAGTTCTCTGTAGAGGAACAGCACATCTGCAAGAAGTCAGACTCTGAGTCCTTTCTTTCCCTTTCCATTGGCATTTCCCAATGCAATGTGACTAATCTGTCAAAGCTCAGGCAGTGAGCATCATACGCAGACAACCAGCTCTGGCTCAGACACCGCTCCAGCCGGGCCTCTGGCTCATACATTTCCAGCATTTTTTCTGGCTTTACTCTCTCTCACCATCACTCTGTCTGTCATATACGTAGTTGTCTGGATGTGCAACTGACCAACAATTTCTCTTTGCTTAATATAAGCATATCATGTGATGGAAAAAACCTGACTTGTAAGACTTTATGCTTGCCTCAACTCTGAAGCTGGAGCCTAATTTTGCTGTATAATTCTCCTGTTCTCTCCATACATGGCCCTTGAGTCATAATACAAATGGATTTTAATACATTTAGCAATTAGAAGTGGGAAAATGTCATGCAAAAGAGGCAATGGTAAAGAAAATTCCTATTGCTAAACAACAATTTCAGCCCAACATTTTCCAGTGTTGCCTCAAATAAGAATTCTTTCAAGGTATTTTCTTTTCATTTTATATTAAAAGGCAGAAAATTATAGTTGAGTCTATAAACATATTTGCTGAGCACTAGTGCTCTGTACATACACAAAGAAGGGATGGTCTGGAAAAGGATTAGCGTACCTGTGCTAGTTCATACTGGAAACCATGAAAGCCGTACAAGTTTTCACATATTTTCCTCTGGATATCTAACAATGGAAATAACTTGTTGTAGGCTTATGTGACAGAAAAATGTGAAATGTCAATGTCATTCTCTGTTCAATGTTGGCACAACTCTGTGGACATGAATAACCTATGTTTTCACAAAATATCATTAGAGAAAAGAACACACCATGGCATATGAAAATGGTATCATCACTTCTTAGAGAGGAGACACTTCCAGTATCAGAATGGAATGTTTTTCTTTCAAGTGAAGCTGTCTCTAATTTTCCAGATATGATCCTTAAATAAAAGAAATCACTGCAATAAATTTCCCTATATTGTTGCAAGCTATAAAATATTTCTGAAAGACTACAAAAGATGTTTCCCTTCTGGCTTTCAGCAGAGTGCAGCAGGGCTGTTCACAGAACTGATGTGCTGAGATTTAAGAATTGGAAGGAGCCAACACATCCTCAGTAATAATTTAGGTCCATTCAAAGACCAATAACAGAAAAAAAAAAATAAGAACTTTAGAACAAAATTTGTTAAAATGCACTTGGCCTTTATGATTTATGCTTGGTTTTTTTAAACTGTGATCATACCTAAAGTCTGGCCTTTTGAATCCCTTTCAATAATTCATACATTTTTCATTGCTGTTTCTTTGAGTTATGCATAAGCCTAAATGCCCCACTAGGCTTTCCTACACATTTCATTGGGCGGAAAAAAACCCCACATTGATCTATGTTAATCCTGGTTATTTGCAACAGCATAGAGGCTTTCCATTGTAATTTCAAGTGTTGATCTTATCTCATTTTTTTTACTTAATCTGATGAGAATTGAAGAGTTAACACTAAATGTTATCATCTGTGTGCATAACACCTACTACCCATAGAGACAAATTCGTGGGTTTTTTGAGACACTATTATTGAAAGGATTATTGTAAAAGTGTAAGTCATGACTTTATTTATTTCAATTTATTTTAACAATAGATTTAGTTTGAAAATTAAGCAAACAAAACCCCGCAGCTTTCTGAAATATTAGATGCCTGGATAAAAAAGTTATGCTGGTTTGACAAAAGCAGGTAATTGATAAACCATGTGGGATGCCATATGAAGACAGCTAAATACATTTAACTCTAAATTTGTAGTACATTTTTGCAACTGCTGTGTGACCTGATCTCAGAAAGTCCTGCATATACACCCTGTACATCATCACATCCATGCATGTCATTTGCAAAAAATTCCATATGAGAGTGTCAAATAATGGAACAAATTGCTCAGAGAGGTTTCGCAATCTTCACATTTCAGATGGAGTTAAACTTGAGCAACCTTATCTGACTTTGGAGAAATATCTTGTGTCTCTCAGAGGTTCTTGCCAGCCAAAATGGTTTTGTGATTATAACTCAGTAACAAAGTTACTATGGTTGCTAAAAGTGGTTAACTAGCGCAGTTATCGCTAAGAGGAGAAACAGCTGATACAACAAGGAGTTTTTGGAAGCTGCTGGATATGCTTACCTGGTATGTAAATCTTCTTCCTCTTAATGTAGTGGGATCACACAACTGAATATTTTTTCCTCACATTTTATGTTCAGGTTTTTTAATCCCCAGGAGAATTTATCCCAAGAAGAAGAATCTTTTGATTTTCTTCTAGGGGTAAAATATCACAGTTACCCTGGCAACTTCTGATTTACTGCAGCTTTTTTCTGCTTGTCTGTAATTTTTTCTGCTACTCTTTTTACATACATGATCTGCTAAACAGTAATCAGCTCTTGAATTTCTAATTCACCCTCCTTGAAGTGCTTCCACTGCCAAGGTTGGATTTTTTCATGAGTCCTCCATGTTCCTGCTTCTATTTCTTTTAACTCATAAATAATATGGACTCAGAGGGTAATTTTTTTTGTTCTGTTTATTTCT
>VXBU01010212.1:122691-140908 GCA_013400315.1 Bombycilla garrulus | reverse complement strand
TTTTTTTTTTTGCAGTGAACTGTTCATACAAGGTTTGTATAAAAACAAAACAATTTTTCAGAAGTAGAGTAAACAATTTTGAATAAATGACTCACTTTTATATGTTTACAAATAATTTGTGGATGGTGAGTAAAGTGTAGTACACTTTCATGGAGTCCTTTTTACTTTCAGCTTCTCTTCATGTAAACTTGCATGGCTGCTGTCAGAAATTCAGCACCAGATGTTAATTTATCACTATTGTAAATTACTTTGAAGGTTCTGTTTTCAAAGATCATACACTATCACACGTGTTGTATTTGCTATTTCTCAGTAAACTGACTAAATTTTACTTGCAGTGAGCTTCAAGCTGTGATTTATGTTACAGACTTCGGAAATCAACTGCCTCAAAGTGAATTATCTAAACCCAAAGAGTTGTAAATTCCAAGCGAACATTTGCAATTGTTTCCCTTTTCTCAGCTGCACAAACCTATTATTCCCATGGTGCACAGATAATTTGTAATGGGCTGCCAGATGCATTTGGTAATGCATTAACTTGTAACTTAAGCAATGTTCTTCAGCAAATCCAATAGATGAAGGACTGAAAATAAACAGAAAAGGTCTTCAATAGTATTGACTTGGGTCTCATATAAAACCAATTTGGATACTTCTGTGTGGAAACAAGTGTTTTGTTACAGAAGCTGATTGTTCCCTGCTGTACTGCATGCTAGCAATTTCTTTCAGATGTGCTCTCACTTGAACATTCTCCTCAATCACATTGCAGCTCCATGGAGCCCATATTTACTCCTGAAAGGCATCTATCTCTCTTTCACTCCCTGTCACGCATTAGATATCAAGAAAGTAGCTAAAATCATGTGGTTTGCTCATGCTCATAATGATGTGCCCGAAGTGTGTCAGCTGGTACCATCTGCAGTGCCTGGAACAGTGTCTGAGAGGCTGTGACAGCTCAATTGCAGGTTGGAGGTTTTGAAAAACAGGCAATAATTACTATTCCTGCTTAGGCAAGAGGTTTCCTCTGTGCAGCATTGGGGAGGCCACATCTGTTACAACGATTACTAAGTCTCTGCTGATCATCAATACTACAATCAAAATAGTCATCAATCTGGATAAAAATCACCATTTCTTTTCAATTCCAGCCCACTGATCTGATCCAATTATAGCTAATAAATTGATGTTCTGTCACCCTTTCCTTTTGTGTGCTTTTCTTCTCACTCTCTTTGTTTTTGCAAGCCATGCAAAACAAGTGCTTGGCAGTAAAATACAAAGGCAAGAAAGATCACTGCAGTTACTCTTGAAGAGAGGAATTGGATATTTTAGAAGAACATTGAATTCTGAAGTCCTAGTTCAAGAATTTTCTAAAAAGCCACTGCCTTCAACTAAGTCTAGCTTTTTGTTATCTTGTATAAGATACTGACTCTCAATTATCTGGCTCATAATTGCTAGTTTGTATTTTGGAGAAAGTGTAGCTTGTTATCTAACATAAAATTGAGCAAAGCATTGCAGGATATTTTCTCAGATGAAATGCATGTCATTTGACCATAAAAATTCATGGCTCATTTTAGTCAACTTCTTTTTAGCCTAAGCTAAGACCTAACTGACCATTCATGACACTTCTGGGGTCTTTCTTAGCGGTAAGCTTGTGATTTAGCAAACCATGACATTCTTCATGCTTTTTGTCCAGCACTGATATGTGAAAGCTAGATACTGTGATTACTATAAGACAACCCCCAAATACTCTTCCTGTGAAAATTTAAATATTGGATATTATATGGATTTCTACCCAGATGTTTCAGCTAGCCCTTCATTTCATGTTAAATTTAGCAGAAATAGCATGACAAAGCTGGGTTTCCACTCAGCAAAAATGAAATTTGAGCTCTTG
The DNA here is from genome assembly GCA_013400315.1 of Bombycilla garrulus. NCBI lineage: Eukaryota > Metazoa > Chordata > Aves > Passeriformes > Bombycillidae > Bombycilla > Bombycilla garrulus. The sequence continues at coordinate 139,032 of VXBU01010212.1, read as the reverse complement.
AGATGGTGAAAGAAGATGCATTTTGAAACGGCCAGTGATGGAAAACATGCAAGAGAGCTTCTTACATTATATAATTCTGCATTGCCATGAAACTGGTAATCCCTGAAGGAAAGTGTTCAGTGCCATATCAGATATCTTAAAACAATGGTTGCTTCAATGTTCCAAGTTTTGTTTTCTTCATACACTTTAATAACAGACATAACAGATAAATATCAAGACAAATTTGTTAATATTGCATTATTGGAAGACAAAAAAAAGATCACTTTACATTGGAATGCTGAGCTCCTGCCAACTGCCAACAAGTAGATGGCTAACTCTGTTTTAGAACTTGCTGCAAATGAGGAAAAAAGTGTATTGTAAAAAAACAGGAATAATCTGAAGGTATTTGAAAAGGTTTAGGTTTAGGGCCTGTTCTGGTAGTCCCTCAAAAATCAGTCCTGATAACAGAATTTGAACAATATTGCTTGTGTAAAGGCAGCTTTTTATTTTTACATAGCCCTTTGCATTTCTTTGATGCTTTGACAGAAAGAAGCACAGTGAATCTGGCAAATATTATCAGTCTAACTTAGAGATGCAGAAGCAAATTCTTACAAAGAAAGAGCAGCTTACCTAAGACCACCCAGAAGATGATCATAGACCAAAATGCATGGCTTGGGAAGAGACAACACAGAGTAGCAAGGCTGGTTTGAAAAGCCTGAGGGTCTGAAATGGAAAAATTAGTTTCAATACATATAATTAAAGGATGAAAAGTATTTAAATATGTATTTACATATAAAAATTGCTATAGCAATATATTTTTTATGCTGCTGCAAATATTTTGGGGTAGTGAAAAGAACACTTTAAAAGAACACTTTTTAAGAGAAGCTCTTAATAAGGTGTGGGTCAGGTAAGGGCTCAGATTTATGCTCATGGTGCTTCCAAGGAACGTGGCTCTGTGAAGTTGCTGACAATGGCCCTGCAGGAAACAGACTTGGACTTGTGGTTGTCTATTTTGATAAGGATCTAGGAGGTTTCCTGAGTTCATATAAGACTGACGTAGAAAAAAAAGTATTCTGGAAAGCCTGAGTTATTGTCACCTCCTCATGCAGGTCTGTTCTTCTGTTTAGGAAGGGAGACTATCCACCATCCAGCACACAACATCCTTTTCATAACAAGTCCACTGAACTTCAGTCCTTGTCTGATGGTGGCCTTCTTGGAATATGTATTGTGACCAAAACATAGGATTCCAGGCACTGCTTGCTCTGGAGTTCTCTTAACCTCTTGTCAAGTTTTAGACAAGCCTGTGGATTAGGCGCACTAACTACTAAGATGGTGAGGTAGATTACACACTTAGTGCAAGTGTGTACATTCTCATCCTCTGTTACAGCAGACCAATGCACACAAAGAGGAAATTAGTTAAATAGATGCATTTTACAGTGATTAATGAATGGACTGAATTATAAAGAGCCTGAGCCCACCTGTCCCTCAGGATCTTCAGCCAGGAGAATGGAACAGCTCTCTCAGAGTGATCTCATCACGTGGAGGGAATAAGAATTCATCTTATAAATTATTAGATTTTGGCCACTCTTTTGTTTTGTTTTCTTCCAGTCACTGAAGGGGAAGAAAAGAAATAAAAGGGAGATTTTGATTGATTTGGTAAACATGGATGTGGCTGGACCCAGGAGGAATACATTAGAGAAGTGACTGATGACCTTGATTATGATCAGCACATTGAGAACATTGGCTTTCACTGTGACTGAAAAGTGCAGCTCACTATTCCCTCACTTCCTGTCTGGCACAGCTTGAGCTTCTTTTTCTAAAAAGGGCTGCAGTCAAATAACAATAGAATTGTGAGCATACTGGTCAGTTGGCACTGTCAAATTATTCTGTCAAACATCCATCTTTACTGGAGTTCAACATACTCACAGTGGATCCAGATGGCAATACTTATTTGCACATATTTGCTTTTTTAAATTGTTCCAGAAAAAAAAGTCAAGATTAATTTCTATGGACAAAAAGGAAGATATTTTCTGACCCACTGCTATAACAGTGGATTTTCTTTAAATTTGCCTGTTTAAACATTTTCATTGGTTTTTCAGCTAACACGACTTTAATATAGTTTAAAAGAACCTCCTGCATATGTCTGTGTCTCACCATAAACAAAATGCTTGCCTAATTCTGGAGGTCTGTGCCATAGGAGAATATTGCTGTAGAAATTCTCCTGTGGGAGTCTTTGGCCAGTGAATACAGCAGACTGGAGAATATTTTCTGTGTTCTCAGATAAATGAACGTGGCTATCATATATGCAGCAAGTGAAGGCCATAGGCAGACTAGATGGGAAGGAGAAATCACTAAGGTGACAACAACAAGAATAGCAATGACAAGACATATGAGTGGCTCTTTTAAACTGTTTCCTTCACAGCCTTGACTGCCTCAGCTTTGGTGAGGACAGAGAAAGGGGGAATAGATGCTTTTGTGAAACAAGGGAGGTAGCTAGCATGATTGAGTAGAAATAAAGGGGTAAAGAAAAAAAGTTAGATTTAGCAAGAAGAGCTGCACAGCAGATCTTCAAGACTAGGTTATCAGAACTCTTTAGAGACCACAAGGGAAACAGGCCAACATCCAGAGAAGCAGTTGCCACGGACAGAGTAAGAAAGATGACTTTTGCAGAAACATCTCACTGGCCCAGCAAAGGGAGAAAGCAATCCTGTGAGGAAGACTGCAGTAGCTGAAAAGGAAAGTTATTAGGTGTGTATAAGTGGTTTAGCTGCAAGGCTGGAATGGAAGGACTTGATAGTTAAAATGCTGCAGCAGGTGGGGCTCACTTACCCCATCCTCTCACAGGATGTGTGCTGGGAATCCACAGAAAAAGACTGAAGAACTGTGTGGTGGAGATAGTCAAACACACTGCAGGAGGTTCACATCAGATGCTCTGTTGTACTGGTTTTTTTTGCTGCTTATGAAAGTCAGCCAGGGGGAAGGAATAATTTGGGATGTTTATCAGAATGGGAGCACTCTGACAAAGATTTTGTAGACTGTCAGCTCATTTTCCAGGCTTGTCCACCTCCTTTACCCTGTTGATACAATGTCACATCCACTAAACTGTTGTGCAGATTAAGCTGCTCATTATTTGTGCAGAACACGCACACGTTAATACTGCAGTGGCATAGCAGATATATGACATTTGCAAGTAATTGCTGTGACCCGATACTTATGTAACTAGACGATGAATATGTTTTGCTTTATCTGAAGTGGATTTTCCATGTAATGACCATATAACTAAATTAGAGATGGATAAACTTGCTGAAATTTAATATGAGCTCATAGCAAAAAATATTGTTTAAATAAACTTTGTGTTCAGATGGGTTTTGACAACCAGCAAAAATATTATTTCTCATTCTTTACTAAGATATGATCTCATTACACATGAACAATCCCTGCAACACATTCAGAAAATGGCATAAGAAAACCCCCTTTCTGATATCATTTCTGGTTGTCAAGCATTAGACGCAAGGCTAATGAGCTTTGATCCAAGTGCCAACCCATTTAATTCTCTCCATTATCTTAGCTGAATGGGGATATTTATTAAGTTTCCCCACACATGTTTTCTGTGGCACAAAGGCAATGAATCATTCTTATGCCACGATAACACATAACTCCCCCAAGAATCAAAGGTGTGACTTGCTGTGTTGGAAAAGCTCAGAACATGGCACTCAAAACCACATGTTCACATAAGGCCACACACAAGCAGATCTTATTCTGGTGGTAATCTGGTTCATGGAGAGAAAGAAACTTGTATTTCTTTGTCTACTAGTGCTGCTGCTACAAGTCTGGTGCTTTTCTGGTAGAAAGTTGCAGCAAGTCCAGCCTTATCTTTGGATTACAATTTTATTCTTTGGTATGGAACTAACGCCTTACACAAGGCTGGGTAATCTGCATTGCAGACTCATGGGCTGTAGTAGCAGTTTCTACTGCACTGTGTTGATGAAGTACACAGACCTATCATCTATGGGAGTTCAAAGCAGGTGGTGTAATCCAAGTACAAAGGGAGGGTGAAAGAGGAGAGAACACTGTTACCCACAACAACCCAGAAAGAAGAGCGAGAAATGGCTATGTGCCCCCATAAGACCTTCTTCTGAGAGACTGGAAAGAACCTTAGCTCAGGGGGTTATGAGCTGTCCTAATTAACAGAGAGCATCAAGCTCAGCTGACCTGTCACAGGCCTCACAAAGTACTTGTGCCTGCTGAAAGTTAGTACCTGTAACCCATCAGTTCATGGGGATACAAGAGGAGGTTTGTTGCTGAAATAAGAACTTCATATTACAGTCCTCAGAAACTGGCACTTAGTAACTTTTATTTGTCTGGCTTGTACTTTGGGTTTTATAAGAGTGAGCAAGGCGAGAGTGGAAGTCTAGGATAGAAAAAGAAAGCAGATTCCCTTACTCAAACCTCTTATATTTGTTATGTTTTACAGAGCAATGTGAAGTCTTGGTGATGGTTTGCAACCCCAGCCTTGAATCTATCTTCTTTTCTCAGCTTCTGTCAGCTGTGTTTCCTTAATATTATTTCAAGATCCTTGTATTTCAGCAGGGCACTTCACAAGCCATTAGACAGGCCTATGTGTAAGTTCACATCCATTTTATGTGCCAACTACAGTTCACAATGACAAAGGTTTATTGGAGGCTTTTCAAATATATGCCATTAATCCGATTTGAGGCAAAACCTTTCTCAGCCTGAATAGACTTCACAAAGAGCATGTACCATGTAGCATTGCTTACCAACTAGGAAACATCTGATATAAAATAATATCAGCAAACCGAGCTGGCAGAAATGCTTCTTGACTGCAATAAAGAGATAAAAAGAAGACTGGGTTTTTCAGGACTAGCCCATCCCAGGTTATAATCTCTAACCCTCATATTTTCACACTATTTCATTAAGATTTATCAATATGTGACAACTTAACAAATCTGACCTTTAGTAAGAGGCATAAAGCTAAAAGTGTGCATAATTTAACAATTAAGCAGAGAGAATCAAAGGTGAAAGAAAAAAAATTAAGAATAAAGAGAATAACAAATTGGAACAGGCCAAATATAGAAAAATAAGAGAATTTTTCACTGGGAAATTTGCCTGGAGGGGTCAGGTTAAAGAATTACCCAGCCATTAAGGGAAGAGCACCATAACTATTCGCATACTTAAGACCTTTCTAAAACTAACAGAGTAGGCCCCTTTTTAATAATCTAAGCTTGATAACACGTCTTCAATACTGACATATTGTTTAAGAAATAAACACAAAAAACAGCAACAAGAAAGAAAAGCATAACATTCTACATCTTACTCATTCATTTCATGAGACGTGTTACTTTGCAGTCACTTAAGGTTTTGCAGAGATGGAGAGGACTAATGGTAAACCAGCCAGATTCTAGTCACTGAAAGGAGTCAGATTTGAAAAATACAATCTCTGAGTCATTGTTCAAATTTTCCATTTAAATGCACCATGAATCTTCAGAATTTTGTATGAAACTGCTTCAAATGGAAGGAAACCCCAGCCAAAAATGGGGAGACACACTGAAATAGAATGAGACTTGGCAGTGCATTGACAGGAACAAAGGCTGGACTAACAGCATAAGCTATATATTAAACTTTGTTCTTTGTGTACGTAGACAGAGAAAGGGGGAGAGTGAGAGTGGTTAGAATTCCAGCTCTCTTCTTGATTTCAAACAAACTTTTGCCCAATCTATCTGATAGCTAATGGAGTCTGGAGGGAGCTACACTTTTTTTAGGATTATTTCACACAGTAAAATTTTAATTTGTTTCTCTCTCTGCTTTGTCAGAAAGTTACACACCCATCACAATCTAATCAAATTCATCAAAGAATCTGTTAAAGTGAGCACTATTGCAGCAATTGTCTCATTTGTTTTTGACAAAGAAAACTTTTTCAAGCCAGGAAATATTTTGTTCTTAGGAGACAGAAGGTGTTTTCCAACTAAGTGGGTCACCTGCATACTAGCAATGTGTTGGAAACCTAAATGGGATTACAATAATTCTTCCAATTTTCCACAAAAATTATAAATGTTAGGCAAAGTCCTGGAAGAAAGCCATTAAGCTCAACAGTGCTACAGGCAAGCGTGCCTAATAATAAAAAGGATTTTACCCAGTGTCTTTTTCTTATAGATTGAAGTCCTCTCTGCAACTGCAAACAACAGGAGTTGAAGATACAGGAGGCAAAAGGAAAAATCGAGCACCGGTTTGAAAAGAAAACAGAAAAGCCTGGCCTAGTAGAAGGAAATGGTAAAACCACCTTTCATTATCACCAGGATTTCTCCTGCAGTTTCAGAGGGTTAACACTTAGTGGGGTACTGAAGACTTCTTGGCCTTCTAGATCAGTCCCTGAAAAGATTTTTTTTCCTCACCTTTGTCCTCCAGCATTAGACATCAGTACAACTGCAGGAATACTGGAAGCAGTGGCTGATATACCAGAGGGTTATGCTACCACTCAGACAAACATTGACAGGCTGGAAAAATGGTCAGACGGAAATCTCATGAAGTTCATCAAGGGGAAGTCTCAAGTCCTGCACCTAAGGAGGAATAACTACAAGTACTGGTACACACTGGGGCTGGCCAGGTGGAGGGCAGCTTGCAGAAAAAACCCTGGGAATTCTAGGGGACAATATGTTGCCCACTAGCCACCAGTGAGTCCTTGTAGCATAAAAAGACCAGCAGCATGCTGGCCTACATTAAGACAATGATAGTGACCACGTTGAGGAATGGAGTCCTTCCCTGCTGCTTCATACTGCTGAGTCATATCTGGAGTACTGTGTTGAGTTCTGAGCTCCATAGGATCAGAGAGACATGGAGTTGCTGAAGCAAGTTCAGCAAAGGGTCACTCAGGTGGTTAAGTGAAAGGAGTGCCTTACAAAGGGAGGCTGGGAGAGATAGGATTGTTCAGCTTGGAGATAAAAAAAGCTCAGGAGGTGCTTTATCAATAATCATCTGAGGAGGGAAGTAAAGGAGATCCACCCAGATTCTTATCAGTGGTACCAAGTGTGAAGCCAAGATGCAGAAAATTCTATTATAAGAGAAGAAAAAACTATTACTCTAAGGTCATCAAACACTGGAACAGATTTCCATCCTTGAAGGTGTTCAAAACTTAACTTAGAATCATAGAGTGGGTTGGGTTGAAATACACCTTTAAAGTCAACTAGTTCAAGCACCTGGATCAACTGGTCCCAACACTCACCTGGGACATTCTCAACTAGATCAGGCTGCTCAGAGCCCCATCCATCCTGATCTTGAATATTTCCAGGAATGGGTACCAATGGGAAGTCTTTCCTGCATTTCAGCATCCATATCGCAAAAGTTTTCTTCCTTCTGTCTTCTTTAATCCTGCCCTTTTAAAGAATTTCCCCTTGTCCTATCACAACAGGCTAAAAAGTCTTGTCATGGTCCTGGGCAACTTGCTGTCAGTGGCCCTGTTTTAGTACTGAGATTGTACTACATGATCTCCAAGGGTCCTTTCTAATCTCAACCATTTTATGAATGCTCACAAATTCAGCATCTGCATCACCACTGCATATGCAGGCATCTCTGGACTTGCTTGTCCACAAGGATGAGCATCTGACTCATGAGTTTCTCTTGTGAAAGGCTGACCTTAGAGAAAACATTTCTGCAAGGTGGCAATTTGAGTAGACCAGACAAGATAAAGTGCAATATAGTTATTGAGCCATGCAATAAAATGTAACAGATGGCAGTCCATAATCCCCATAGAAACATTGTTTCATTGCTTTGGCAAAATTCACTATTTTTGAAATACGATTTCCATGCTGAAATGAAAGTAAAACTGCCTACTCTGACCATAGGCATTATGTGGCACAGCTGGTTATTGGGAACACAGGAAATGCTCATTGATTTGTGTTGGAATTAGAATTAAAAGATACGTCTCAGTCAGACCAAAGGCTTGGATTTATTCTCCTTTGGACCACAGAAATACCCCGGAGAACCATTTAGTCCGGCATGTTTGACACAGAAGTTTTATGGAAACATCTCCCAAAATATCATTTTGTGGGGGAAAAAAATTTCCACATAGTTCCAGTTAACATGTAGCTGTACATAGAAAAGGAGATGATGAGACTGACAAGCAACTGTTTAACTTCCTGTCTGGAGCAAGACAAAAGATAGCCATCATCTCTAATTATTGAATAAAATTACTCCACCAGCACATCATCAAGAAATATTTCTATGTTTTTAATATAAACAAATGTGTGTAGTTTATACTAAGATGTTAGTTAGACACGGTAAAGTGATCCTGAACAATTACTTTCTGCACTACATCTGCTAGAAATTTTTGTTCTTACACAGAAAACTCTGTGGTGCATCTCCACAGATGTCTGCTCTCATTAAAGTACGTCACCCACACAACTCTCTATGCAGCCAAGTCTAGATAAGGCTACCCTGCATCCAGCTTTTCCAGATGTGGCTCCCCTTTGCCAGGATTTTGGATGCCTTGTTGAATCATAGACCACCACAGATCTGAAAATCTTGGAGACTAAAGCTATTGCCTATTCTGCATGGTTGCCTATCAAGAATTATGCCAAAAGTGACAGGCAAACTGAGACAAAGACTGTGGACAGCACTAGCCTCATTTTCACATCCACAAGTGTTTGTGGCATGGGAACCTCAGGTATGGCACATTGGTACCTCAGTTCCTTCCAGAGTCTTAGTTGTGTTGCTTATATATGGTTTTCCCGGTTTTGCTAGTACCCACCCCAGCACAAAGCCAGAGCACATCTGCTTTCAGTGTGAGAGCAGATGTGAGCTATTGATCACAGTACTCTGCTTCAAACTTTGCCTAAATTCTTCTCAGCAAATTGGTTCATAAAGGATATTACGAGTATAATGTGCCGTAGGGGTAAATTGCTCTTTAACACTATTGTTTTGTTTTGCAAGATGCAAGTCTTTTGCTATTTCTTTTCTTTTCCAACAAAATCTCTCTGTTCCCATTGCTCATGTAGATGTTTAAGTCACCCATTAAACATTATATAAATGGGATATTTTTATTGGTTGTAAATGTCTTGTTATTCAGTTTCATGTCGTGATGCTTTTGTTTTGTAAGGAAGGCAATCTTCCTTACAGCAATAATTATTTTATACACTTCTGTCATGCTGTCACTTATTTTTCCTGTCTAATATAACCATCTCTACACTTTCCACACTTTCCTTACATAAAAAGCTCACACCACATTTCCATTCCTCTAACCACTTTTTTAAGGTATTTCCCTGGACCCTTAATTTCTGCAGTATTATTTTTAAGCTGGTTGACCTAGAAGGAACAAAGAGAACATATCACTGACTTATATAATTATATTATATGATATTGTTTTCAATATTGCTTTCTATCTTTTTCCTCCTACGTTCTATCAGCTTGCCAACATTTTGCTGCTCTCAGAGCATATGGTTTGGCTATGTCTGTTGTGACACTTTTTTGCTGCATGGTTGTGATTAATTTAGAGCCAAGCAATATGTCATTCTGATTTTTCCCTTCAACTTACATTAATTTGCCTTTGTCTGCAAGGACTTTAATCTACCCCCAAGCCACCTAGGTTTCTGTACTCCAGCAGAGGTTCCTCAGTTCCTCACAGACTTGTCTCACTTGGACTACCTTATTTACGTCCAAGTTATTTACAAATCTTATCTCCTATTGTGTCACTCGTTTCCTAAAATCATTCCTACTGAGGCTTTTCTTTCCTTGAAACCCAAAGTTTTAATCCCTATTTCACAGTTCCTTTGAAATTGTCTGAATTAGCAGAGGCACCCCATAGAGTGCCACAGACAAAGTAACATAGTGTGACAGCCTTTTTCCTGAAGGAACACTGTAAGAGATAGAATGGTCAACACAAATTAAGCAATTCTGATACATTGACAAATCCTATCTTGCTTTCCCCCGTGATGTTTTAGACGCTGGTGCTACTTTTCTCATGAGGATGAGAAATTCCCTGCTCAGTTCCCCAGAACAGGAGGGAAGGTCTTAGTCCCTGTCCTAGGTTACAATGTAAAGTATGCCAGAAGGTCTGTATTCTATCTCCATCTTCATGAACTGTTGAAACCAGGAGGGGCAGTGTTTTCCTTGCCTCTTCCCCCGGACCATCTCCTGATAATGGGCCATCAATGCCTTGCCCCATGAGTGCCCCATGAGTCATAGATAACTCCCTCTGGGAGCCATTTCCTGTTTAATGGGCAATCAAGGACTCATCACATGACTCATGCAATGACATCATCCCATTGTGAGATACTCTGCCCAGGTGGAGGAGCCAAGCATTCCCACCTGGATATAATCTGGGAATTGGGACAGAAGATGCAGCCCTCAGCCACTGGTTTCCAGAGGACAAGAGCTACCAGACCTTTCTACAGGATCGTCACTTCAGCAAGACCACCTTATCTGGACTGCTACCACCACCCTAACTAGCAGGGTGTCAGGTTGTATTCTCACTGTGTCAGTGGTTGTTTCTCTTTTGTATATGTCTTACTTTTTTTTCCTATTAAATTGTATTTCTGACTTAGAATCTCACTGGTTTTGCTTTCAAACCAGCACAGTCCCCTAGAAAGAGAAAGACTGTGGGGTCTGTGAACAGCCTCACACAGGATTTATGGGAAGGGTATAATTTTCACAGCTCCAAAGTCACAGGATTATTGTGCACGTGACAGTATTTAGTACAAAGTGACTAAGGTTTTATATTGCAAAGAGGAATTGTGCATGCACAGAAACTGGGAGACTAATGGCAGAGATGCAGAAACAAGAGACAAGACCACATGTGGAGATATGCAAGGAACTGAATGATGAGAGAGGAATGGAAGCAACAGATAACTTGCATTTTATGGGTCCAACTGGGCTTCCTCCCTTCTGACACACACAGCTGGAGTTTCTATTAATTTCCTTGATTTTGATTCACCTTAATGTGAAGTGATAAAATGTCCTGTCCCTCCCAGTGTAATCAGTCTATCCTGCAGCTCACTCACTTGACCTAGAAAGTTGAGGGGAGGCAATCCCAAAGCAAACTCCATTTTCCAGCACTATTCCACAACCCTGAGCTCCTCTCCAGGCTTTCTAACTGTTTTCATTCACCTTTGCCTCTGTCTCTCAAGAGTTCAGGCATTATTCATAGTGGGTATTTCCCAGGCCATATGTATATAAGGAAATAGTCTTTGCGTGGGCATAGTTAAAAGCAACACAGACCTGATCTTTTCACGCCAAGTGACAAAATATGCATTGCCATTCAGGTCCACAGGATACTCACTGATTTCCATGAAGTCTTGGTGAGGATTTTTCAAATTACCTGTCATAAGCTATTTCTGCCATTGGAGTAAATTCTAAGAAGACTTTGACTTTAGCAGAGTTAAATTGCTTGTCACTGAATCTTATGATAATCTACCTATTGCAAACATTACTGCTAGAAGTACAATTACATCATTCATTCCTTAATTCCTTTAAATCCCTGGATGTCTTCAGTTCCACTCTGGAAACTTTACTTGTATTTCACGTATTTTCTGTTTTACATTTTGACCATTCACTCTGGCATACACTCTTAACTTTTTTTTACCTGGAAAATAGTAGATATTTCCCTGGTATATCAGTGATTGACATTAATACATGTTTTATCAGAGCTAGCATGAGAACAGAAAAATTACGGTGTCCAAATATTGTGATCGGTTGCTTCTGCTCAAATCTCTTTAGCGTCTGTTTGATGTTAAAGTAAAGTATGTCTCTGGGTAATCTGCTTCCCATTGGAGTTTTAAAGGTCTGCAACATTTTTATAGGCACAAGGACCAAAATGACTCAATACTAAACTGTGTTGGCTCACCCTGGGGTAACCCCTATAAATAACAAACAAATAAGCATTTTACAGTTAAAAAACAACACCAAGTGTTCTACAAAAGTCCCCAGAAGTTTACTGCAGTGATGCTAACAATGCTAGACTTTAAGGCAAGGAATTTCCTTTTTGCACTTCAAGAGAAAAAACACCACAGCTGTTTCTCAGTGAATTCCCAGCCAAGTTGAAAAGGTCACTGACTCTACCATGATGTAACACCAAATACTGGGAATGGTGACTTCCTCAAACAGCTCTTCGCCAAAGCACTATCTAGTAGAAATTTTCACCCTACAAAGAAGGTATTTATCTAATGTGCCTCTTGCACTAAAGCCTTACTTTAAAAGGGTGACAAGAGTCTTTGCTCTTCTACTGGTTGAACAATCTGCAACAAATATTTTTTAACAGCTACTAGGTGTAGGGAAAATCTGAAAGCAACATGCATTATCTTTAAGTACTGTGGAGTGTCAATTTTAGTCTCAACACTCATTGTACAACCTATGGTGGGCCTGTTAGAAACTGCAAGGGTAGTAATTTCATTTTCTCATCAAAACACCTAAATTATTACATAGCCTTAACAGTAAAGGCAGGAGCTGAGTGCTGGAGGAGCTCTGATGATGACTCACATGAAGGAATAGTAGTGGACACCTGTGTGCAGATCACCCTCTCCTCTCCATAGGGGTGAGAGGTGCATGCTTATTTCCAAGCTGGTGAGGGAAACTGGAGGCCTGGGAGGGTTGGAGCAACATAGGAAAGATTACTGGTACAGCTGAAAGCATTTGCACAGGCGTCTGCCATCTGCATTGGACTGGCACCAGCAGAAAACCATGGAGAAGTGACTTACTGGGAGGGTACACCTGTGGGAAAAAGCCCTGAGAGCTGATGGCTGGGGGTAACCAGGGTAACACCTCCTTCTACAGAATAGTGAAGAAAACCTGTAATTTGCAATTAATTCTCCTTGTTACTAGGAAGTGAGAAAATATGACTCTCTGTTCCAATTTTAGCATGCATTTTCTTTATATAGACTATATTTTGAAGGGTTAAATTATTTTATCCCTGAGTGGCTTCTACAGCCATGCATGAGATTACCGTCATTTATCTGTAAGGGTAGATTCAAGGTGCATGAACCACTTGACCTCACCTTATGCCTTATCCTTGACTAATGCATCTAACAATTGCTAATTCTGCAGCAGTGGTCCTTCAGATACTTAGGCACAGGGATTTTTGGGGTGTGGTAGCTGTTGGGAAAGTCCGTATATTTTAGAACTCCCTCCAGTCTGCGTAGAAGAGTGGGGAAAACATTCATTTTCATAAAGGAACAGCTGGTTCTGGAAAGATAGTGCCCAATGGACCATGTTCTCCTTGGCAATAATGAAGGAAAATACCCATTATAATGTCCACATTTGCACATGAACAGGGAGGCAAAATGCAAACTAAAATGTATTTGCCATCTTGAGTGGTTATTTCCAAATGTTCCCTCTATGCTGCCAACTAAACAAACCTTGTGTACATTTGCACTTTGGGTGTCCAATGAGAAGCTTTTATTTCAGGTACACTCACATTTGCTCTCCTTCCTTTCTCAAATTAGAAAAGATTTTGAGGAGGAAGTGTATGTTGGTAAACAGAATATCAAAAGCAAAAAGAAGTATTTTCGTCTTATTACATCTATACTTCCTCTGTGTCAAAAGAACATGGCTAGTCCAGAACACAGCTTTATGGGGCAGATGGCAATTTTTGTCATCTTTCTCATTTATAAGTGAAGAAAGACAGAAAAGACTTTGCACAATTTTTACATTACAAACTTTTTTATTTTCCTTTTGAAGATTTTAGAGGTGGAGATTCAGCACCCTATAAAGAGAAGATTGAAAAAAAAAAAGTCTGGAGAGAAGTTTAAAGGGAAAGATGTCTTTCAGATTTAACTGGCTATGAATTAAAATCTCAGCTTTGACAGGTCTTGGGAATTCACACCCTATTTACGCTGTCCAGTGCAGGTCTTAGTAGAGATGCCAAAATAGGTATCAGCAGCCTGTCTTGGGGCCACCTGTGATAAACTTCTGCTGACACAACAAAACCACAGCCTTGTGGATCTTCTCAGACCAGTGCCAAGTGGAGGGAGAGACTTCATATCTGTGTGTGCCTGCCTGTGCAAACACAACTCAAATCACTCAAGTGCTTCAGATATTATATCCTCAGTTTCTGGAAAGCACTACACCTAGATGTATCCCATACACACAGGAATTGTCCAGTAACTCACAAAGCTCTGAAGGGAAAACATTGTTGTTAATATTTAGGTAAATCACTTGATAACTCAGGTTGAAAACTACAGAGTAAATGCAATCTGCATGGGGAAAAAAAATATTAGAAAATATTAAAAAAGATAAAACCAAACTGAAATATGCTTTCATGCCCTTATTATGTATGCCAGAAAAACTGTACAATTCCAGGGGGAAAAAAAGAATCAACTTCCTGTCATTTAGGCAGCTAACTTGTTACTTCATTGGGAAATTGGATTTTGTTTCTATTTCCTAGCTGTCCTTCTTTCTCAGGTACTTACCCTTTCTAAAGTTTACCTTTCCCACAGTTTGTCTATTAATAAACCTTGCTTAGTGACTGATTAGGAGCCACTTCATCATTGTTCATGGTTCTGGATGTAAAGCTAGGAATCTAAAAGGAACTTACAGAAATAATCCCCATCACAGTTTACTCCACTCTAATAACCAGCTAAAGAAGGAAAAAACACTAGCTTAACTTTTTTTTCTTTTGGTTTGTTTTCATTTTGTTTTTTCTTTTTAAATTTAGACCTCTGCTCTAAGTATGCTGGTGAATCTCTCTGCAGCAGGCAAAGGGTATTGCAGGGCATCCAGGGTCTGCAGCTCTGAAATAACCTTGCTATGGGAGCTATTGAAAGCTGGGGTCAATAGGATTCCCAAAGCTTTCTTGTTTCCTGTTTGGAGGCATTAGATCAGAAGTCTTCACACCTCAGGGAAACATGTCTCAGTTGGAGTGAATTGAACCTAGGGAATTCCAAGTTAGACTCCTTTTCAAAAGAGATCTTTGTGTGACTTTCAGAATATTTTTTTGTGGAAAATGTTCCTTTTCACAATTACTTTTTAAGATAACATGAATATTTTCCCCTATAAATGTTTATAAAATGGAAACCTTCCATCAAAATTAGTGAAATGTAAACAAATACACTTTTTACACTGTTTACTGTACACAAATTAAAGCCACAGTCAAAAGCTAAGGCAGAGGACTATCTTTCTTGCAGAAGGTTTTTCTTTGTTTCCAGCATTTTGTATCCTAAAACTACTACTTGGAAAGAGCATTAGTACTCTTTTGGACATAAAATGCCTGTGCACTCTGCAGTGCATTTAGTGATAAAAGGCTCTAAATCCAGCTCACCAGGAGAAGGGAACCTAAACTGTAGAGGTGTATGAGGAAGATTTGTGATCTTTTATGCTTTTTGCTTTATGCTCATTTGCTTTTCAAGTCTCAATCTTTTCAAAAACAAAGAGGGCAATAAACCACTCTTATGCCTACATATCAACTTTTGCCCTGCATGAACCTGGAAAAACCCTTCTCACCAGCATCTCAGTTTCACCCCACTCCTGCTGGAAGTTACCTGCTGGAAAACCCTGCAGCAGACAACACTGCCCATGGCACAGTGCCAGTCTGTGAATGCTTCTGTCCATCTGCAAAGCCAGATAAACCCTACCCAGTTCTGCTCTAAGGGCAATGCAGCTGCACATGCCTGGCACTTGTGCCAGTACTTCTTATTGCCTGCCAGGAGCAGCTATTGTTTCTAAAGATCTCTGAAGATAAAATTCCCAGCACAGATGAAAGAATGACTGTGCCTGACTATTTGATTGTGCCTTCTAAACTTTTCAGCCACTGAGTCCCGAAACAAAGATTTGAAAATGACATACTTCATATGTGCAAGCATTACAGCAGGGTGAATCATCCCCTGATCTGTCAAAGCTTTATGTTCTGCTTCTGAGCAGATAGGAAGCTGTCTCTGGATTGAAACATAGCTGCCATTTAAGGGTACACAGCAGCAGCACAGGATAATTTGGCAAAGGAGTGTGGAAGAAACACTGCATACAATTGAAATGACAGGAACATTCACAGGTAGAAAGAATGCAATTATCCAGGCTGGAAGCAGACCAGGATGCCATACATATTGCAAACATGGCATTTCTGACAAGGAAATAGCAGATGTTTTTCTGAACTTTTGTCAAGCATATGCTTTATTAATTAAATCTGTAAGAACTACTGTGCCTTTCTGCCTTTTTTTCTTTCTTCTTTTTCTTTTTTCCTTTTTTCCTTTTTTCCTTTTTTCCTTTTTTCCTTTTTTCCTTTTTTCCTTTTTTCCTTTTTTCCTTTTTTTCCTTTTTTTCCTTTTTTCCTTTTTTCCTTTTTTCCTTTATTTTTGCTTTTTTTTTGCAAATAGGTGCAAGAAAAATGAAATGTAATTTTATATATATACATATATATATGCAAATATA
>VXBU01010212.1:64965-116951 GCA_013400315.1 Bombycilla garrulus | reverse complement strand
CTTCCTTCCTTCCTTCCTTCCTTCCTTCCTTCCTTCCTTTTTTCCTCCCTTTCTTTCTTCCTCCCTTTCTCTCTTTCTTTCTCCTCCTTCACAGACTTTTTCTGGTCAGAGTTAATCTCAGGAATACTGAGGGAGTCACGCCTGTCACGTCACCCATGCATCACCCTCACTAATTCAGGTCTTCAATGACTGGACCTGTCAGCAGGAAACTGTTCATTTATGTTTGTCATTGCTTACAAACCGATCTCAAGACACACTCTAAATGCAGGTCCAGTTCAGTTCTGTGAGATGAACTGAGTATAGCGTTGACCATAACTTAGAGCCGGGAGACACACTGCGTGAGTCTCAGCAGTTTTGTCTAGCTCGGATTAGTAGGCAAAGTACCAATTTCTTCAGACTTTGTTGGAATGGACAGATTGCCGGATTGGGGTAGAAATCTCAGGAGAGCAAGTTTGTGTGAATATGTTTTGGCAGCAGACCGGAAGAAATATGTCTACTTATAAGACTGTTCAGTGTTTCCACTGAGTATCTTCAAAAGAGCAAAGATGCCCAGAGATGCTAAAATGGAGAAGCTCATCTCAATTTTCCAAGTTACATGAGGCATGCAATCATAATTGCCTGTCTTATTTTACACAGTCAAGACAATCCATTGCACTTAAGACTTTATTTAGTAAAAGATGTTTTTAGGACTGACACAGAAATGCCTGATCTTATCACTTGTTTCTTCAAGCCTGAACATCTTCAGTCAGTCAGGAGCATAGACAGGACTTCTCTGCTACAGCTTCTGACTTTATACAGGATATAAACTAACTCATAATCATGACTAGCGGTTTCAGGCAGAGGAGGACAAGGTAACAAGATACAGAGGAATTATTACAATTATTAAACAAGATATAGTGCTATAAGGAGCATATTGGTGGTCATTTCCAATTTTCCATTTTCTACTTATCATTTGTAAATTTCAGCTCCATAGCTTTGGGAGCTCCTGAGGTAAACAAGAAATAGCCAGGTGCAGAACTGCAGGCACTGTCCTCAAAAGCAGTCAGTACCATCCTCTTCCTTTTGGATTCAGAGGTGGGAGCTGGATCTTGGTCCAGACTGTTGCTTTTCAGCAAACAAACATGAGAAAAGCCTTGGCCGGAGTTTCACTCCTGCTGCCAGCTTTCTTGGTTGCTCTGGAGGACTCAGCTGAAATCCTACTCTTCCTATGCAAGGTAGGAATATGGACCCTGGCAAGTGATAGGGACACTGACCAAGGCAGGGAGGATGCCTGGTAGTCAGCACGAGAGTAGAATATGTTGTGGGCTCCTGGGTAGGACTGTCTGATTGCTCATATACTCAGTGTGTGGCAAACATGTAAGTGCCCAGGAGGTTTCACTGGAGGGAATTAAAGAGCAGAGGAAATCTGGCTTCCTTTCAAGTTAGGCAGCAGCTGAACAGGAGGCTGAAGGATCAAAATTTTGTACACAGACAATTAAAGTGTCAGTCTTCATGAATGTAGCTACTGGTGCTTAGAAAGAGATTAATTTAAATCTGCATATCAGACCTATATCAGAAGAAAGTTGCTTTCACTGCAGAGTAGGATTTAGAAACTGTGCATAGTCAAAGAAATGTTAATGGACTGCAAATATTTATTTAATTATCTTTTATTTATAATGGTGATGCTACTGTAGGTATTAGTAAAAACGCAAAGCATACATTTTAGAGCAGCAATAAAAAAAGGATGCCTTGTAAAGTGAGTACAGTAGAAGTGCAAATATGGGTATTTTTGGACAGGCAGAAAAAGCTGGAAATTTGACACCAAATAAGAAATTAACTTGCATTAAAATGTAGGCTGGGCAAAAGAGATAAATTTTTTTACTTATTTTATACTCTTTCTGTGAGCAGATTACAATATAGTGAACTTCTTAATAGTTTTAAGATAAACTAATTGGCAAGTTATTTTTGCATTTTGCACATGATGCTAATCATGCTTGTAGCTTTATGGGTACAAGTACAATGACTGTTTTATTTCTAGAATTCAAGTAATGCTTTCATAAACTTGTCTCATGCTTAATTTTTTATAAAGCTGCACAGAAAGATCAAAGAAAGGGTTGTCTTTTATATTATGACAGCTCCCAGTGGGTTAACGAATAGAAGTGATTTATAAATAAAAGCCTCTTTTATCTGTCCTTTGATCCCCCCATAACAAAACCTCCTTGCAAGTACTTTGCTTGACATAGTCATCATTTCTTATTAATTTCAAAATATTTGCAAGACAATGTCTTGATCATCAGTTTATGGGTACACTCTGCTGGGAACAGAGAAAAGACTTTATTGTGCAGGGAGGGAAGAGGCTGTACACTATTTCTTTTCATGATTTTTGGCTCCCTGGCCCCTGATAAACTGGGCTGGTGGCTAGATCTTGTACCTTTCAGGAGAGGTTCATTGCTGGACAAAGCTGAAATTACCACCAGCAATCATGTATCTTAGCCACATTCTTCGTCCTCAGCTGAGGTTCTAATGTGCTTCCCTGTCAAGGGCCATAAAAATTAAAGTTCTTCAGGGCAGCCCTGGACATTTCTGCTGGGTAACTTACAAAGTTTGTGCCACCAGCTCTCCTCCTGGCCTCTCAGACAGAAGAAACAGGATGTACATCACATTGATGCCTCTGCCTTCAAACTCCTCTGCTCCATTTTTGGCCTGACCTGACACCCGTACTGGGGTGTTATACCCCATGAAGAAAAGTAGCAGATTGAGAGGTGACCCACAGATCTTTCCAAACTCAATCAGGGGTATGTGATGAACTGCCAAAGAGGGGAACATCCTATACTGGGCTTTGCAGGTCCCTAACACACAAGCAAAGTGGGTCTCCAAGGCTAGAACCAAGAGTTTCAGTCTCATTTTTGTGGGCTGGAAATAAAAGGCCATTGAAATCAGTAGAAATTTTTTCTTTTTAGAAATCTAACTGGGCTATGTGACAGAGAAATAATTAATCTCACACACTGAAATAGATGGAAACAGGGATATTTTAAAAGAGCCATCTTTAACTCTGTCAATAAATTATTTTTCACATTTAACATTTAATTTTTTTATCTGCTTGTGCTTCGTTGCTTATTCTTAAATTTTGCAGAGTTAGTTTCATCCCTTTTCCCTTAAATAATTAAAGTTTACAAAAGTATTGCTAATTTTCATTTATTAAAAACTTTTCCTGCATAAAAATAATTCCAACTGTTCACTAGAAACAGATTTTAAGAGGTAAAAAATCATATTGATTGCATAAAATTTGAATGGCAAAATACATGTTTTTAATTATTGTTATTTTATTGATGGACAAGTGCTATCTTATTAAATCTAAATTGGATGTGCACTGAGGAGCACTAATATGAACCATTCCAAAGACAAAAATTAAATACACGTTGGTACATAATAAAGCCCCTGTATATAATAGAAGTAGTTTACAAAAAATGTTTCAACATCTGAACAGATCAACATGCAAGTATTTCACCATCTGAGTTCGTGCTAAGGTCCCTAGCACAAAGTACATTTCTTGAAAAGCCTGATTATTTTTTTCTGTTGGGGTATGTTTATGTAGCTTCACTAACTTCCAGGCTACTGCTTCCAGTTTCTAACAGTTCAAAATAAGATTTGGGCTGGAAAACCTGAAAACATCCAGCTAAAATGTAGTAGGGCAGATATAAACAATCAAACATTGACCCCAAGGTAATGTATTTCAATGCGATTAAACTTCTCTGTACAGCAGAACACCACTTGTCTTGACTCCCCTTTCTGTCCTTCACCAGGCAGTTTTATGGTTATAGTCAGGAGTCAGAGCAGCTGGAGATGATTGTGCTCAGTGTCATGCACCAACTTCACCCTCTCAACCCTTCTGGTGTCTGACAGCAACCTGGGTTTCCAGTACATCGAAAAGTCTTCTTAAATTTGATTTTGGTCCAACAACATAATAGAACAACTACCTGGAAGCAGTTCAGGCCCACTCCAGCTGTTTCTTTTGATACAGTCACAATGATAAGCTGTCGTTCACCAAAACACCTAGTAAAGCCATAGTGCCCACACGTGTTGCAGATTCCTTTGTTTTGAGCAGTCAGTTATTTGGGATTTCAGCACAACCCTGCTGTTTCTTCATTCATCTGATCTCAGAAAAAAAAGTCCAAGTGTATTTGGTTATTCTTTAATTATGGGAGTTTATTAATTAGATCACTGATTTGAACACACATGTCAACCCGCAGCAGCAGTGGGTTTTTCTAAGACATATCGGAACACCAAAAAGGAATTTCCTGTATTTACTTGGAATAAACTATTTTCTGCAACAAGTCTTAAGAATATGAACACTGTTTAGAGTGAGAAGTTGAAGGCACATAGACACAATAAATCTTGGGGTTTTTTTGTTCAAAGGGAAGTTAATGACTTCCAGTTGTTCAATATTTCACAATCAACTCCCTCAAACTGCTAACTGGTGCTTCAGCCTTTCTGATGCTGGGGATTAGATGGGAACATCAGGGTACTTGTGCAGTCTAGTGGAAAGATTCTCGTGACATCCTGTGGGCCAGGGGAATATGGATACTTCACTGGAAAGCAAAGTAATCCTTTTTGGCTCACGGGTGGGAGGACTGAGGGGTGTGTGGACAGATGCTATTCAATTGTCATGGAGATGACAATGTGCAGTGGCAAGGACTGCTATGGCATAGAAAGGAAGGGGAGAGGGTGGCAGCTTTTCACATTTCAGCAAACCCACTGAATTTCTCCTTTGGCAACATAATTCTTTGCCATCCAGGAAGATGAGGAGACAGGTGGGCAGGAGTTGTTGCTGAAGACTTTTGCTACAGCACACTTTTACCATAGCACATTTTGACACCCTTGAGAAGGCAAGACAGACTACTGTTGCTTCCCTAGCTCCTTTGCCCCAGTGCCAAAACTGAATCATGTGCCAGGAGCTAGATGACACTGCATAATGCACTGCAAAATTCCGTAACTGTGATCCATAAACTACATTTTCAAGTATATTTAAAGAACTGGTTTGATTGGCTTTTTACATCTGTATTTAGAGGTGTTTGAGAAAGAACGATTACCACACAAAACAAACCAAATCTTGATGATTTCATGCTGGAAAGTATACTGTGAAATCAGTGGGAAATTTCCCTGACTTAAGACACAGAAAAAGAGTCTGAATCCTGAAAGACTACACCTTGAGGTGTCTTGGACTGCCTGCCTGCATTCACGGCACTGAACTGAAGCTTTTTGTAGATGGTATTATACCAGTAATTACAGTGTATAGTTCAGCTACTGAGGTTAAAACTTTGATCAAAGTTTCAAGGAGTTCACATAAAAGGCTTACTATTTATACAAAATGAGGCTCCTTTGCCATTAGCTTAAAAAAAATCCAAAAACCTCCCAGACCTAAAATGTTCCAGTCTCATAGAACAAGCATTTTCCACTAATGTTTTTATTTAAAGAACAGTTTTTCAGGTAAAAGTAAGCAGTTTTTCAAATTTTGTTTGTATTTCATTATATTGGGAGTGTAATTCAGTCCAGATTTTAACATGCTCAGAAAAGAAAAATAGGGATACAAGACATAAGGTCTGCATGTAAGTTAATGTATATGCATTTGAATTTCATTAAGCTCCTATTCTTAACAAATGAATCGCTATTATGTACATTATGACATTATGGAAGTCCTAGAATGTGTTTATGTTAGGATGAGGTACCTACACAGTGAAGCTAGGTAGTTAAATTTCTCTAGCATGTAACCTTGAAACCTTCATGGAAGAGCTAGTTACATAGATTTTTGTTCTGCAGAGGCCAGTGTCAGGATACTGAAATCTCCTTTTGAGTGAAGTATCCCTCTGCAAGGCTCCACATGAGCAATGAATCAAGCACGGTCCCAGAAGCTGAGCTCAACAGAAGACCATGATCACAAGCACTGGGTAGCTTTGGAAAGATTCATTGCTGTGAGGGTAAAGCTAAATGAATGCAGATGATAAGAATGTGTGGGTACAAAGAAGGATGGGAGCATCACAGTGCTATGGACATCACTGAGTAATTGCTTAAACAAAGAAAGAAGGGGTCCAATGATTTCTTGGAACTGTGATTCACATAGGGAGGTTGATGACTACCATGGTTGTCTGAACCAGCAGTCATAGAGCATGACTGCTTGAAAACACTCAAAGAACAAATGCAACCCTTAAGAGAGCGCTTGAAAAACTGAAGGATTTAATTACAGAGGCTCTGGTTCTGAAATATGACAATTAGCACACAAGTAACTTGTTCATGGGTGCATCTCAGGAGAATATTGGCACAATACTCTTTCAATAACACAGTTGAAGCTGGAGACAAGTGGCTAATGCATCATGGCCACTAACAAAAACTGAATGTAAACATGCTGAAAGAATGAAGGAGACTTTGGCCTTAAGCCATGGCTGTAAAAAAAATTCCTTTCTTTATGGGACACCGCTGTTAGATGAAACTGATCATAAACCATATATTGCTATTGCCAAGAGAGGCCTGATAAATATCTTCTGGAGAGAAGAGAGATTGTTTTTTTAGTTACAAATGTATGTTTTACAAATTCAGTCAGCCTGGGTGAGATTTGGTGGTTGCAGGCAAAATCACAATAATTTTACAGAACTTCCAGACATTGATCACGGATGTGCCAAACCTCCTAAAAAAAATCCCCAAACAACTATTTCCACTTGAAGGCAAAATGCAGATCATGGCTGCATGCATCACTAAGAAGCTTCACATAATTGGAAAGGTAAAGCAGGCTTTGGTGCAAAGCTGTTAGTGCCATATTGTAGCCCCTTACTGCACCTTGGCAGTGAAGCCTTAACAGTACATGTGGATTTTGAAAAGATCCTGAATGGAGAATACTGAATATATTAAAAAGAAACCTTTGAAAGCCATTTTAAAAGAGAGACCAAACACTGTTGAGAAATCAACAACTATATAAAAACAAGTCAATATTATCTAAAAATTTTGTTTATGTTCCAAAAGAACCCAGGAAGATGGCAAAAGAAAAAGATAGATATTTTGATATTTTGTGATTTTTATTTATTCCATTAATAATAAATAAAACACTATTATTGTTATTGCTGTGGTTATTTCTATTTTTACAATTACTTCCCCAGCTTCCTAGAAGTTCCTGTAAACAGCCAGCCATATACTCCATATTCTTTGTAACTGAATGTGGCATGGTAAGCACAATAATGTCTGATGGCAGTCCACAGTACAGTAAGTATCGCTGAAAGCAGTTTGCACTGAAATACAGGTGTAGGTTAATCCCCACTAATCCCTAGTACTTTCAGACTTTCAAGGCTAATGGAAAAGTGCCAGAAGAATACAGTGATGTCTGTAAAATAAAAAACTAGAGCAGTGAGACTGCTATAGTGATCCCCCCTTTAGTGTTGGATCTGGGAGGAACCAGAATCTTGCAAAGGCAAGCTGGACCATGCTCTATTGCAGAGAGGGTCCATGCTCTCTTGCTGCCCCGGGCTGGTGGTTCACACTCAGAGCAGAACTCAGAGTTCCAAACTCCCTGTTTATCAGTGGTCCCTAAATGTTTGCCATATATAAAGTTTCTGTACTGTTATAGACACATACACAGTATGTGGACATGCACAGTGGTGACATTGCTGAATAACAAATACAAGCATCCTACAGAAAACCATATCTACACGGGAGTATTTGCTCAGATGGAAAAAACATTTAAAAATTTGCTGACAATTTTTACATCAGGAACCACGCCCAATGAAGACAGTTCTTAAGGGATACTTATTGAAGATGTCAGTTGAATCCTGTCTAACAAACATAACAGTTTTTACCACCGTTGCTCCTAAAGTCCTGTCACTACTCAAAGATTTAAATGTTTTCACATGTAAAATGGAGTAGTAATCCTCACCAAAGAAAAAATTAGAAAATATTAGGTCCAATGGCAAATGTAAGGAACATGCACACCGCCTCTTTCACCTCCTTGGGCATGGCAAAGGATCCTGGCTCTTTTCTACTTTCTTTAGTTTCGTTTTTTTGTTTGTTTGTTTCTTTGGTTGGTTGGTTGGTTTGGGTGTTTTTGTTTTTGTTTTTGTTTTTGTTTTTGTTTTTGTTTTTGTTTTTGTTTTTGTTTTTTGGGGTTTTTTGTTTTTGTTTTTGTTTTTGTTTTTGTTTTTGTTTTTGTTTTTGTTTTTGTTTTTTGTTTTTGTTGGTTTTGGTTTTGGTTTTGGTTTTATTTCTTATTTTCCTTTTCCTTGAAGTATAAACCTGGCATTTCAGATTTCTAAACTTATAAAAATCAGATGAAAATTTCCTCTGAGCATCAGTGGGAACATTGCAAGCTTCATTTGAAGCCTGATCCCGTATGCTCTATTGTGAGTGAGAAGCATGAGCAACTTCAGTGGTTGCATGTGGAGACTAACAGACTCAGGGCTTGTTTGGCAGATGGCGGAACACATCTTTCTTTCACCCAGTGGGTGTCCTGGCCTCTAACAGAGGCTATCAGTAGGTCACTATTCCTGATAAGGATTCCATCATACACAAATGGAGTTCTTGAAAAAAGCTGCCTCTTGAATAAACAATGGGTGAATATGTCTTCAGAGAGGGCTGGATACTCTCCCTCGTTTTATTTTTGTGAGTGTGAGGGAGAGGAAGTGTTTAAGATACAAAGTTACCTACTTGTTTTGTTATCATGAAGCTGCAAAATGTTTAGACAAGATCCATTTCATACTGAAAGTTAAGCTTAGATGATTTTTTATTTTTGTAAGTGCCTGATGCTTTCAGACTACAGAAGATAAAACAGACTCCATTTATTGTATTTCCTTTCCCTGAACTTGTATTATTTCCTCTGTATTTGTCAAACTACCTCTTCTTTAATAAAGATATCTTTTTTCTGAAAGTAATTTTTAGAGGTAATCCACTAAACCCCCCACAATATGGATTCATTACATAAATTGATAAACATAGAATTGTGTTTTGTGTAATGCAGCTGATCTGGTAAGAGTCATTTCTGAATTTTCTAGAAAGGAATGTAGAGAGTGGGTGTACTGTCCTTACCCTTCCTGCTGTTGTACACTCAATTCACTCATGAAGATTTTTGACCTGAAGTAAGGGTAGGCATTGCTGCCATTCATTAATGCACAGACTAACACACAAAACTGATGGCAAAATGGAGCAACCGTTGTTATAATCTTACAGATCTCATGGGTCTCATATTAATAGTTTAGGAAAATGGATTTCTGGCCATCTGTAGGAAATGATGATAAAATGAAGTTTAACAACTCTTGCGCATGAGAAGCTAGCAGGAGGCTTGAGACTGCTTCAGACCTGAGCTGAGTGAGAGGAATGCCAGGTGGCATTGCAGCAGTGTGGTAAGCAGGCAGTGTGTACATTCCTGTGCCTCAAATGTTGCACAGGAATGCCATGAAGAAAAAAGAAAATTTTAAAAGAAGATGCAACATTTTTTTGTATTCAGTGTGGGCCGAAGTTGTCTCTAGTGCAACTTAAGAACATTATAGATCTTTCCTTGATTTATACTGTTAGCACATAAAATTCAGAAAATATTTTTGCTACTATTTTCTTGGGAAGAATTTATTTTCTGGCAAAAGTTCCAAAGTTAAGACATATTTATTCACCAGAGTCTCATTTTGTATTCCTTGGTACAATCCCAAATACCCTCCACTTCCACTTCCAAGGAATCATTAGCATTTATCAGGTAAATAATCTCTAAAAGCAGATTATATTCCTATAAATCCATTATATTTACACTGATTTCAGAAGTGTTACTGAAGATTTATGCTCAGGTAATTCAGCTCACAGTTGGTAAGCTTTCTAAGGAAGACTCTAAATATTTTCTCAAGAGAGAACAGCCCTTACAATGTGCTATTTTTTTCTCTTCTATATGTCCTCACCTGCCACCATAATGAAGCATTTTATAAAAATACAACATGAGGTAATGACAGTAACTGAGAAGGAAAGTAAATTCACACTATAATATCGAGCTGAAGTCTTCCCGTCTGCTTTTTATTAACAGAGACCACCATCTTAACATTATTTAGCATCATTTTCTTCTTTAATTCAGCCTCTTCACCTTGCCTACATGACAAAATCCTCTGTCTCGGAGCACTCTAATACCAGCAATATCAGTTTCAGTTGTCATCTTCACAGACTCCCCAGACTGAATTCTATTAGAGAAAGGCAATTCATGGACTATTTTCTCCTGCAGATCCAGACACTAAAGCACATTTCTGTGCTAATGAACCATTTGGAAGTGTTATCTCAGCCTTCACTGAAGCTAGGCTGAAGCCTGTGATTTACCATGGGCACTTCTTTGGAGAGGTTCACAGGAGTCTCAGTCACAGAACCTGGAGCTCTTTGTGCTGCTGCTCTATGGACAACATCACATTCATTATTTCTTGACGAAATACATACATTTAATGCACTGTACCAACATGAATAATCTAATTTAATGGAGATTGCAAAAGGCATTTACTCATTGATGCAGAAGTTCTATTGATTGTAAGATTCGACATAGCCTCAGAAATGTCTTAAATTTTTTTCTGTTTCAGTTATAACCTTCTAAGACTATGTTTGCAAAAAGGCAAAGAATTAGTGGTCATTTGCATGTCTCTTTGTGAGAACTTAACTATTACTTTTGTGGGAAGAATTGGAAACATGTAGAATACAATTGGTTATAATTCAGGTTATTTTTTCACATAATAGAGGCATGAAGAGAAGCTGTACTCTAGAGCAAGGGTTCAGAGGTGTGGGAAGAGTGCAATAGCACAGAAAGCATGAGTGAATGCTCTGTTGGAACTCAGTTACTGGGGATCATGCCATGAACCTCAGATTAGCAGCTTCATTTAAAGTGCCAAGTTATTTAATTGTTTAACCAAAGAAGGAAAGGGAAACCACATCATGTTAAGAAAAAGTAAATGGTCAGAGAAAGAAAGAAAACAGAAACAAAAGTATATGATCAGGTTCATCAAACATTTGCACAACCAGATAATTGCAGATTGTGATCTTCTGTTTATTACACAAATATGCTTATATCTTGCTCTAGCTAGTAACTTTCACAGATATGTCACAGTTCAAGGAAAAGAAAATTTCCTTTTTATTCTAACAAAGAAGGTAGGAAAAAAGTGTTTCCACCTTTGACAAAGACTCTCTGCTTGTAGAGACAGATACCAAGATAGTGAGTGGAGTATTGCTTGTCGCCATAATCCTGATCAGTCAGAAAGAGCAGAGTTTAAGCTTGTGTCACTGACAACTCCCAGGGGCAAGTGCCACCTGGGGGAATAAGGGCAGAATGTTCCCAGAGGGTTAGGAGAGGTGGCATTGTCAATGATCTTTAGAAAATGACTGTTGCCCAAAGCAAACTTGTGGTGGTGCACTCCCTCATTCTCCAGGCAGCACTGTGATCTGAGCAATGCTGCTCAGGACACAGCCTTGAGCTCCTTTTGAGTTTATGGGAAACACTGCCTGATCCCAGGAACATCTGGTATCTAATGAGCTCCTGCTTGCTTTTTTTTTTTTTTTTTAACCAAACACCCTTGGATACTTTTTTGTGTGAATAACAACCCAAGTGGGATAATAGTTTTGTTCTCAAACTTTCAGAGAAGTTTCTGACCCAAAATGCAGCCAGGATGAAACATTGTTATGACAAAATTCTGCTCTCTTATATGACCTTATAAGCAGCATGATCCCACCTTCTCCCTGCCATCTCCACCTCCACATAAATAATTTCACGTTTAATTTTGGATTTATTTTGGTTTAGAGTGATTTACACTGTTTTGGTTTTTTGGTTTTTTTTTAATTTTCCTCAGTGGGCCTTAACCATCTAGTAAGTAGTAGAGTGAATCTTGCCAATGAACTTCATCGTGCTCTTCCTTTATATGAAACCTGTTTTTTAACTGATACCTTTGCCAGTACTTCTTTCAGTGATCTTATAACACTCATTAACAACAAAACTCTAGCCCTTCCTCTCATGAGACAGCAGGCTTACAGAAACATAGAATAGATTACATGGAAAACATCCTTAGGATCGTTAAATCCAGCCATTAACCCAGCATTGCCAAGCTCACCACTAAACCATGTGTATAAGAGGCATGTCTACTGGTTCTCTAAATCCCTTCAAGGATGCTGACCTCTACCCTGGACAGCCTGTTTCAATGCTTAACAACTTTTTTAGAGAACAGCCTTCTTCTAATATCAAAACTAACCCTGCCCTGGAGCAACTTGATGCTATTTCATCTTGTCCTGTCACGTAGTACTCAGGAGAAGAGAGTGACNTAACCCAGCATTGCCAAGCTCACCACTAAACCATGTGTATAAGAGGCATGTCTACTGGTTCTCTAAATCCCTTCAAGGATGCTGACCTCTACCCTGGACAGCCTGTTTCAATGCTTAACAACTTTTTTAGAGAACAGCCTTCTTCTAATATCAAAACTAACCCTGCCCTGGAGCAACTTGATGCTATTTCATCTTGTCCTGTCACGTAGTACTCAGGAGAAGAGAGTGACCCCCACCTGGATACAACCTCCTTTCAGGCAGTTGTAGAGTTGTAATGTTCCCTCTGAGCCTCCTTTTCTCCAGGTTAAACATTCTGATGTCCTTCAGCTGCTGCTCTTAGGACTTGTGATCCAGACCCTTCACTAGCTCCGATGCCCTTCTCTGGACATGCTCCAGCACTTCAATGTTTTTGCTGTAGTGAGGGGTCCAAAACTGGACACAGGATTTGAGGTATGGCCTCACCAATGCCAACTACAGGGAGAAAATCCCTGTCCTGGTCCTACTGGCCACATTATTGCTGATACAGGCCAGGATCCCATTGGCCTTTTTGCCCACCTGGGCACACCCTGGCTCATATTCAGCTGCTGTCACCAGCACCCCCAGGTCCTTTTCCTGTGGGCAGCTTTGCAGCCACTCTGCCCCAGCCTGTGGCACTGCCTAGGGTTGTTGTGACCTAAGGGCAGGACCCAGCACTGGGCCTTGTTGAACCTCACACCACTGGCCTTGGCCCATAATCCAGCCTGTCCAGATCTTTCTGCAGAGCCTGCCTGCCCTCCAACAGATCAGCACTCCCACCCAGCTTGGTGTTATCTGTAAAGTGACTGAGGAGGCACTCAGTACCCTCATTCATATTACTGACAAAGACAATAAACAAGACTGGCCTTTGTACTGAGTCCTGGGGAACAGCACTTTTGACTGATGGCCACCTGGAAGTAACTCCATTCACCAACACCCTCTGGATTCATTTTTTGTCCAGAGAAGAGTACACTCCTCCAAGGTGTGAGCAGGCAGTTTCTCCAGGAGAATGCTGTGGGAAATGCTATCAATAAAAACCTCTTTTAGGTTCTACACCACAGGGGTGGGCTTGTATAAATGTTCCTCTTAATCATCCAACAGTAACCTGTAGTACACTCAGACTCGGTACATGTTTTTTTCCTCACCCATCCCACATAATAATTTTCCATTTTGTCTTGCAAACCTAAACATAATCTCTTATTTACTAAGAAGAAAAGCAAATGCTGGGCTCCCAGTGCCTGTTAATGCATCCAGATGTTCTCACATTTGCACTGCAGGGCAATATGGCAAGAAGGCTGAGTGTGACTGGTTGAGCTCCTCTTCTCGCACAAACATAACTTCTCAAATTCCACTTTTGTTTCCACAGAAAACTCAAAGAAAAAGAACCTTTCTGGAAGGTTTTCAGCTCCTTTACAGCTCTTCTTTGAAACTATCCAGCCTATCTTAAAAATACTGGCTTCACTTTCCAGTCACTTCACTTATTTTTAACAATTATTATATAATATAACAATATAATTATAACAATTATTGTTATTATTATAACATCTGACCTTTCAGATGCTAAGAAGTGGACACAGATTGTCTTTATTCTCTTGGGGCTTGCTGCAAAAGCTCTTTTTTGTGCAGGTGTCCCAGAGGACCAGGTGAAGTATGAGAAACCAGAATCTTTCTGCTTTGGCTACCATTCCTACCTAGAAGTTCAGATTAGTGAAATTGTTATTCAAAGTTATTAACAGATACTCAGTTACAGGATCGTGGTCTAGATGAAAAGTAAGATCCATTTCTACAGCAAAACTTATGCTCATGAACCTGCAGACACCTGCACAGCAACAAAACATACTTGTTTTTGGCTGACTCCAGGTCTGGTTTGGGAATGCTAATCAATCCTTGCAATGCCATAATTTTTGGATTTGCTTCATAGCACTTCATAATTATCTAGAGTCTGTTTTTCTCCAGTTGCCTATAAAGCACCTTTCTCGGACACAGTGAGGGAGATTCAGGCTTTGCACTGTAACGGCTGTACCCTATGTCTGCTGTGCTGATGTTAATGTGTATCAGTAACTACTTAAACACCACAAGAGTTTACGAAGTCACTGCACAGGAATAAAGCAGGAATTTATCCAACAGGAACACGTCTGGGCATGCAACATTTTGCTGCTGCTGCTGCTATTAGCAGTAGCTGTTTTCATTCTTGAAGCCTGCCCCCCCTCCCCCCCGCCCATGCTAACAAAGAGCATAGAGGGTAAGTGCCATGAAAATACAGCTGTCTCTGCCCCACTGGCTAGCAACCAACCAGAACAAAATAGGAAAGTGGGAAAACTCATTGAAAATGCTTAGGACTATCAAAACTCAAACAGCAGGTTTTTATCAGGTCTATTTGATGACTCCCTTACTTTGGCGGGTATGATGCTGCCTTTGGACACTGCCTGACAAAACAGCATTGTGATTTCTAGAAGGGGCCCAAAAGAGGGAGGGGCAGCCAAGGCCATGCTGATGCAGTTTCTCACAGCTCCAGCTTTCATCTCCAAGTCTGCAACTCTGTAGTTAAAACCCACCCTTTGCCTCCTATTGAAACCACATTGCATCATTCTTAGGTTATTTTGCATTCTCTTCTGAGTGCTTATTATTTTGTTTCAGTTATTCACACTTTCTATGATAAAGTTGCACCAATGCACTAAATAATCATGAGAATAACCCAACACAATAGTATTGTTTTATTTATCAATATGAGTTTGTTCTTGCTTTTATTCCTGGTACATAATAAAGCTTGCTCTAGTAACTGAAGGGGCTGGTGAGTACTTAAGTTCAGTCTCTAATAACAAAATTAAGGAAATAACAACCTTTTTGAAGTTTCACCCTCTGGCAAGGCTTACAGAGTCTGGTTTTGCCTCGTTCAAAAGGTTTAATGAGACATGAGTCTTGTGTGCATGTGTTTATGGAAAGAGAAAGAAGGAAGAGCTGTCAACAGCTGGGAAGTGTGAGACCGTGAGAAACAAAACAAGCTTTGTGGGCTGACCTTGGGTATCCTCAACTACATAGGTCTCCCCATGGAAATTAGGTGGTGCCAGAAGAAGGTAAATATGTGTAAAGATTAATGTGCCTCCAACCTTTCTGTGACCAAAAAGCACTACCTCTCATAACTGCTGCCTTGTTTATAAAAGTTTCATTATTTTGATCCAGCCCTGGAAGAGTTTGTTTAGAGCAAATTGTAATCAGTTTTGAGCAATGCCTGTGGCACTAGCTCTACTGGTCCTGAGAGACCAGACCTGTAAGTGTTTGAGGGATACACAGCTTGAAGAAGCAGTCCCTGGGAGCAGCAGGACTTCACAATAGAGGGGTTTCATTTTGGCAGAGAAATCCATGAAAAAAAGAAGCTAGCAGTTGGTAGAGCAAGATGTAGCTGTGTTGCCCACAAAAATACATCTATCCCAGAGAAATTAAATTAATTCAAGACATATGAGGGCTTTGGTCTTTTGATTTAGAAGTCATCCATATGTGAAATTAATTTAAGGGATTATTTAAAATTCTAATTAATAATGCCTTGCCTCAGACTTTGCTCAGCCATCTATTCAGTTCCCTCTCTATTCCATTTCCACTTTTAGACAGATTTTTTTTTCAAATTTCTATTACACTGCAGAGTGAAATGACAGCAAGTAGCTCTAAGAGCAAAGAACAGTGACTCACCAGGGCCCTTACTGAGTAAACACATGCCTCTAATACTGATATACTTGTTGTGTGATATTCCAGATGACCACACACATAGCCAGTGCATAATGCTGCCTCCACTAATAAAAAATCTATTCCTCCTCAGGATTTGCACAGATTTCTTCCTTCTGAATAGCCTAGAGAAACTTTTTTCTACTACTTTCAAGAAGACAACTTAATTACGTTAAAGTAGCTTTCCCTCCAATACAACAAGCAGGTAGTTACCTTTGTTTTCTGTCAGTAGTTCCAACAAAGTTTGTAGATCCTATAGTGTGAATACTAAGGACATGTTCCCAGAGACCTGGAAAAGGGATCATCTCAGTGATGCCAGCTAAGATTAGAAATTCATGATCCCTGGACAGATGTAATAGATGATTAGACATAGTATTTCTCTAAACCTGACTGTTATGGAGACAACTGAAACAGCAAGGAACCTTGGATATTCACTTTGCATTATTCATGGTCAGGAATCTTGCTATTTCAAGAGCTGGAGAAGTAGGGGAAAAAAAAAAAAGTCTCCTTTTGTCTTGGAGTCCTAGAATTTAGACACCCTATACAGTAAACAAGCTGTTTGACATGAATATATCAAAGACTCAGTTTCCTAAGCTGCATTGTTTCTGTGCTCTGAAAAGATAAACAGAACTTTTCCAGTGAGCCCTCTTCTGCAGATACTTGTAATCTGGAATTGGATTGCTACTTCATACTTTAAGGGTACAACGGTTGCTTAAATTTTGTTCTACTGGCAAGTAGTTTTGTAACTACTTTTATTGGCTACAAGGGGCATTGCAAATGGAAGGAAAAGAGATACAAGGACATTTTGAGCAACTCAGAGAGTATGAAGAATTCCTCTCATTTAAACTTCACAGTGTGTTTTCCTATTATTGTTTCAGGGAAATGTATGGAAAAGTAGGCTTGCAAAAAACAAGCCCATTTAGACATTAAAAATATTTCAATTCTATTTTAAAAGTCTTTGCAAGTTGTTGCATTTCAGAGCTTATACAAATGGCAATAATTAGTACAAATCTTTCCAGTCTTTATTTTCTGCAAATCTACTGTGGTTGTCATCACTTGGCAAAACACTTGTTAAAAAGGCATCATGTTCTTCAAAAAAATATCCCCTGTTACGGAGTTTAATACTGAAAATACAATGAAAGTTAAACAAATAATGAAAATCTCCAGCTTTGCTTCAGAATGAGAGTTGATAGTGTATGAATCATAGAATATTTCTCTGAAAATACCTTAATATTCTTTCTCTGGTGCTTTGATCCCTACTATTCAGCAAGTATATTTTCTTTACGACACCAAGGCCTGATACTTCCTTATGCCCTACTAGATTCTTCTTTCTGTTGTCTTTGTTACAAACATAGAGTAAAGCAGCCCTAGCCAGCTTGCCTCTAAATTTCCAGCAACTCCGCTCTATTTGTGAAGAGCATTGTTCTCTATTCAGGGGATTTCCTTTCTTTATTTTACTTCTGGCAACATGGTTTGTTCACAGTTTCCCCATAGCCAAGGAGACCCAGGTCTCCCACACTTACTTTAATCATGCTCTTCATAACTGGAATCAGACATTGGACGCTTCTGCTGAGACACCTCTGTCCCTTCCCACTCAGTGTCTCCTTTTGGAAATAGTTACTTGAACTCCATGGTAAGGAGAGGCTGCACGTACTCAGCACTCCAGAGAAGCTATCTCATCACAATACATGGCGACTCAACATGAAAATGTTTAAACTTAGAGGTGTATCAGGAAGAAAACTGATTTTAGAGGACAATGTTTTTCCGCTACTGTATTGTAGTGAGCAATCTGCGTGCTACAAGCATATGGTGACCTCACACCCAATATATTACACATTTCTGTACTTGTGGGCAAAGCCTGCTATGTAAATAAGAAATGCTTATTTCTTGTTTCAGTAACAATACTTTTTTCCCCATTAATTGCAATACTTAAAACACTGCCATAACTATCTCAATAATTCATCCTGGAGATAAATCGTAAAGGTGACAAGAGAACAACATGCCATTTCCCTGAAATTAAAGCATGTATTCTCTCACCTTGTACTGAGCCAGATAAAAATGTCGCATTCTACAGACACTCCTACAGAGGCAAGTGTCTCACAGCTGAATACACATGCTGCAAAATACTATTTCAGACACACCAGTTTAAGTCCCTGCTCACCCTCACCCTCCTTTACCAGTTTTGCATTCTGCCAGGACAGAGCTGCACAAATTTCCTTTCTCTTTCTCCTTCCCTAACAGTGTCCTATAAGCAATATATATTTTCCTGTCATTTCTGCATAGCAACAGAAGTGCAGAAGGAAAGATGGTTTTGTGGGTAGGCCTTCAAAAATCACAAATCACACAGTGATTTCCCACAACTGATTTCCTACATCTATACCTGGTAAAAAGCAGTATGGGGGAAAAAACATCTTTTTTCACCCTATAAAACAGAAAAAAATTCATTGAATTAGATCACTGGCACATCCTTTACCTACAGAGTAAGTTCACTGAGGTGACCCAAGCAGCCATAACAAGCAACAGCAGATGTCTCTTTGAAGCATTTTGCCACACTCAGACATGATCAACACTGAAATAACAAATACAATATTATTACCATGAAAATTCTTGCCTCAGTACTTAGATCACCTTTCAGTTGGTTGATTCAGAACTAATCCAAAGGTATTTTTAATTTGTGGATTTTCTGCCCTCTTTATGCAGATGTATTATATAGCGTCTCAAAATAACTTGCACCATAGTCCCCAGTTTTGCACCTGTCTTACAGGAGAACAGAACCCAGGTTACAAGTTTTGCCTCAAGCAAAATTATAATTGAGAGAAAGGCTGTAAGAGGTGTCAGTATCTCTTTCTAATAAGTGGGAAAAAGCTGCAGGCAAAATGCTGGTCCTAGTTCCAGAAGGTAAGCTAATAGAAAATGTCAGCAGTTTCCATGTTCAAGGGGCTGTGTTTTGTTTCAATAAGTCTTTACTGAAGCTGTTAGATTAGAAACTATTTGCTATCCAACACAATGGAATCTGGTGGTCTATATTACTTTGGAAGATCTGTGAAATGGAAAGGGAAAAAAATGCCATTATTATACTCCTTATCAATTTTCCTAAGTTTAGAGGATTTCAGGCCAGGAAAAGACAATATTATTGTGCTTGGCCTGTGCAGTGTAGTCCAAGAATCCTTCCTTTTCAAGAATAATTCCTCTGTCAAGTCCATACCTTGTGGCTGAAGTACAACATAATTTCTGCAATGCAATGCAACACGTTCTTCAATTAACAGCTTTCAAGTAGCTCATGTTCCCAGATAAACAGGACCCGTAGTCAACTACTCTCATGGCTATCTGTGAATTTGTCCAGTCGCAGCCACCTGCCATCAAATTTTGTTAGGTTGCTGTCTACTAGATTTGTTATATTGTTCTCTCTCCCTCTCTCCTATCTTAAAATTGTTTTTTAGTGTAGTTTTGCATCAACTGCAATAAGTCACCTTTTAATTTCTCCCTCTGCTTGATATACTAAGTCAACCTTCCTATGTTTTTCTCCACAAGGCAAGCCTGTCAGACCTTAAAGCATCTTTTTCTTCTGTGGTCCATTCCTAAATTTCCAATGCTGTCCTGAAATGAAGCTACTGAATCTCACACGGCCTTCTGTTCCATAGAAAAGTAACGTCATCTCTATAGTCCTGCTCAATAATCCTGTGCTTGGATGTGCACCGTTCCTGAAGCAGAGCACCAGGGAGACACTACTACTGACTCCAGTACAAGCCCAGGTAGAGGGTACTGCCCTCTTCTTGGCAGGCTGGGCTCCAGCCCCGGCTGCTCCATCTCCTTGCATCCCTGGATGCTCAATAGCACTGAAAGAGCAGAAGTTTATCCCTGATGTTCATATTTTAAATGTTCATATTTACATCAAAATTACATGCACTAAATTTCTGCTCTGGACATCAGCATGCTAATGCTCATTAAAAAAACCACCAAAATTGTATTATAGCAAGGCCCTAGCCTCTGTAAGCACAAGAACACAAAAAAAACGCAGTCCAGCGTAACTGTCCCTAAAGGAAGACTCAATCTTCCATAGCACACATTAAGACCCATGTTCTTTCATCCATGAAGAATATTTGTAGAATGGCTTTACCTAGCAGTTGCACCATTAAAATCTATTAAACTTTTGATATAGATGGAATTATTCACATGCAAAATTGTTTGCAGTATCAAAGTACACACTTTTGCCCTAGCCAAGTATGGAAAGTGTAGGAAAAGCCTTGATAGTTTTCCTAGTATGCAAATCCTGTTTTTCCACCAGTAGAATTAGTGATGCAGAAGTCTGTCTATGTAAAGCTAATTGTGGGATTGAAACAGAAGTTAAAAAATGGAATCAGAATATAGAGGTAATCTTCCTTTCCCAGTGCAGGGCCATGTTTGTGACAGAAGATGGATTGATGCAAAGGGCTGTGAAGGCCAATAGGCACTAAGACACATACAGAGCCACTGCAATGGAGAAAATGGCATCTGAGTAGGAATGAAAAACCTACTGAGGTTATAAAAAAGTAAAAGTCTTCACCTCAATGAGCTTTAGCTCAGACTCTGAGCTATTGATTTATTTCAACTTGAAAAAGTAAAAATTATACCATTCTTTTAAGGACTGATGGAATGCAATGGGATATGAATTTCGAGACATTGCTAGGATTGTTTTGCATAACCACTCAAGTGTCTTTCAACACTTGAAAAATGTTTTCTTCCATAGCAGAGCCTGTGAAGTCCCACTCTGTATCTTGCCATGGGAGAGTGATCACAGTGTGCTTCACTTGGAGGCCTAGCGGGGCATCACAGGCTATCACTGCAGCTGAACGCCAGTGTTTGCACTGCACAGCTGGGGAGGCTTTGGGAGGGACTCACTAGAGGATTACTCTATGGAAATAGCTGTCATTTCAAAAGAATATGCTTCCATTATAAGAAAAGACTTCCTTGTAAGGAATCTCTCACAAAAGACATGAAGGCCATTGTATGTAGGATGAGCATGACACCCCATGCACTGCATCTTATCAATCACAGATAACTCCTCTCCAGCAAATATGCCTAGCTGAAGTACACAAAGCCTTTGGTCTGTGTATTCCCTGTGTACTGCAAGGTGTCATTCAGCGGGGCACTGAGAGGTTCTCCCAGGCATTGCGGCTGTTTGGATTGGGATCCAAACAAAAGTCTTCTCATAAGACTATTCCCAAATAGACCTGCCTGCATCGCACTGCTACATATTTCACTGTAGGAATTTCCTGTGTTAATGGAGTAACATACCATGGCTGCCACAGAACGTATCTTTATAACTTGAATCAATAGCTGGAAAGAAGATTGTTCTTTGCTGAAGCAATTAGTGTCATCTAGCTCTCTAAAATGGAAATTGCTGCCTATTCTGCTCAGATTTCAGACGCTGGGAATTTCCTTCTAGCACCAAAGATTTTGAAAGTCTTGCTGCTCGAGTAACAAGAGCAGCTGCTCTTCTTTTTACTATTCATGCATCAGGTCTTCAAGATAATGACTTATGAAATCATTATTGTAACACTCAGGGCATGTAGAAATGGTGGCACCTACCTAGAAAGCAGCATGCATGATTTACAAATGCCACCTTCCTCCTATTTCCCAAACTCCTATGCTTTTGCTCCTGTGTTTGTAGGACAGGCCTACACAGAAATCTCAGACATAATTAGGATGCCTTTGGGCTGGCTGCTGTAGAGAGAATTGTATGAGGACCCTATTCCTTAAGAAGGTGTTCACAGAAGAGACACAGCAAACAGGAAATCTTTTCAGAGTTTGTATTTCTGTTGCCTTCTGTAGGACCCTGCCATCATAACCCCCAGCTTCCTCTATCTCAGCTGTTAAATACAGCTCAGGACCAAAACCCTTTCCAAAGTGAGAAATCTAATGTGACACAGCAAATGCTGACACCACTGACTACTAGCTCTCAGGCATCCCTGTTTCCATGCATTAGTGTGGCAAGGCACATGGCAGGAAGGGATTTATCACCCCTAAAACCTCCTAGGCTGCACAGATCAAAAGTGCAAGGAGAAGAGAAAAAATGAGCATTGTATTATCTTCACTGCTATGACAACAGATCAGTGAGCAGCAACTGCCTGTCATTTCACTCCTTTTGAGGCTGCCTCTATCAGTGCCAAGACTCTGGCATTTCCTCTAAAAAGATGAATCTCAGGAGGTTGATACTGCAGGTTCACAGCCAACGAGGCCAGTACCTCAGCACTTTTGCTCATGAATAAGCTGTGTAGAAGCAAGTAATTCACATAGTGGAGGATCTGCCCTGCCAACATCTCTGCCGTTGACGGGCAGGGTTTAGGACCTCACCCACAGTTCATGGAGATGCTGCACAGGACACAGCTTTCTTTCAAGGGAAGAACAGAATACCTCTTGAGGGTCTTTTGCTGAGTGAGATTTTAGTCTCTCAAAGGTATACTTCACAGTCATCTTCAAGTTCCTTAAGGCACTAATTAGTATTTTTAAAACTGTCCTGGAATATGCCTTGCTGCCCATGGCAGTAGGATCTATATAAAGCCATCACAGGACAAAGACGAAAGGATGAAAGCTTGTACCATCATTATCTACCTTACTTGTGCCGCAGAGTGCTATTATAGGAACAAAGGTAAAAACTGTAACACAACAGAATTTTCCACAGCACTCTGTCTCACATTAAGAAATCTGCCATGATGTGGAACAAACAATGTGGGTTACGTTTACTAGACCTTGGAGTGCAATAGATAAGTAATACTTCCTAACAATGAGGTCTGAGGCCAGGTACAGGGTGTTAGTGATAAGACTGTTATTTATGCCTGTACAAATGCAGAGCACCATACACTGAAAGCCATTCCATTAACCCCTGGAGGTTTAGTGAGTTACAAACTCAACAGAACTTTTGAAATAGGTGCATAATGCATGGAGCATGACTGAAGTGTAAGATAGGTCTCCGGTCCACAATGCTCAGCAAAGGTCTTGGAAGAAATTGCCTGTGAGCAATGTGTGGGAATAAAAAGAAAGTCACCTCTTTGTTCAGTTGTATTTGGACTAACACGGCAAGATGCTTTTAATACAGTTTATCTTTTGTTGTGTGACAAGCTTAAAGAGAAAGGTAAATTGGAGGAG
Source organism: Bombycilla garrulus (assembly GCA_013400315.1). Taxonomy (NCBI): domain Eukaryota; kingdom Metazoa; phylum Chordata; class Aves; order Passeriformes; family Bombycillidae; genus Bombycilla; species Bombycilla garrulus. The sequence goes on along the minus strand of VXBU01010212.1, from coordinate 93,821 downwards.
GACTGAGAGAGCACTTGTGAGACTAATCACAACTTCTCACAAGTTCTCCAAATTCACAAGTTTGTTCCTGAAGCAGATTTGTAGTGTAGAATCCTTTGCAATGAATATATATCCCTTGAAAATACTAAAGATTTTAGCACCTGTTTAATTAAAACAGTCTTTTTTACATGTAGATAGTAAGTCAGCTGCAAGCCGGAGGTAAATTTGCTCAGATTGAATTTGCAAAGTTTTGTTTCCCCTGTTGAAGAAGGATCAGGTGTGCTGGGGAGGAACTTCTTTAGCAATTAGAAAGGTGTGTCCTGCTCACACATAGTGCCTCTGAGATCCAGAAGCAAATTGTACCAATTGTTGCCAGTTGCTGCTACCATTCTCAAGATACCTATTAAAATTAATTGCTAATTTTCTGAGTCATTAAGGCATTGTTGGATAAATTCCTAATATCAACCAAGTGTGCTACTATCCAGCAAGCCTTCCTAGCCTGGGACAGCATAGCTCAGAATCATATTCCAAGACTATTAGCATACTGGAAAGCCCTTTATGTAGTTGCAATTTTTCTCTATTTCTGTTTTGTAAAACTTTCATAATCCCTAAACATGAGGGGATTCAAATGCTTATTATCAACAGTCTGAGTTATACTTTTATTATTTTTAAACAGAATATACTTTTCAAAATTATTTCAAAAAGCAATAGAAGGAATTATGCAAATATCCTATATTTGGCAATATCTCCTTAACATGTGTGACATGTTTTAAAGCCTTAGTCTGATCTTCGATCCATTCACCTAGATCTTTGGCTGAACTCCAATAGTGTGCCAGGCTATAGGACCTGGGATGTGGGGCAGTTTTCTCTCCCAAATAAACTTTCTCTCTCAAATCTATCACCTTACAGCTTCTTATATGAAATGGATGTAAGAATAATATCAATCCCTTTCAGAAATTAACCTCACTTTGCTGATTTACCTGTGTTGGAGAACACACTAGATTTGGAAGTCCTCCACAGCTATTTTTGTTTCTTATAAGATCATTTACCCTATTATGTTACAGCAACCTAAACACTGGACTCCATATTCTTAGCTGGTATTTTGAAGGTTTCCCTTTTTTATTTTTGGCTACACATCTTGAACTTTGACATCTTCATGTGAAAGAGAACAATGGGTGAAGGAGCAATAATTTCTTAACTGCTTTAAGCAGAGGTCAGGCAGGGAAATAAGCTGGGAGTCAAGGTAACAATGCAGCTGAAGGTCCCATTGTAGGCACTTTGTGTGTCTGTGAACTTGATTCATACTTAGTGTGAATTGAGGAACTCTCAGCTATTTCAGGAATGTCAGCAATTTTGTCATAAAGAAACTTTGATCTTGCTCCAGTTTCCCAGGCTCATCCATTAGCTGAGAATGTAGAGGGAGGCTAAACTAGGTTCTCTCTCTTCTGGGAGACTGACTGCCTGATACTTAAATCATCTGCTTTTTCACCCTGTCCTCCTGGCAATAAAACAGTCCCTCACAGGTCCTCTTGCATATGATGAAAGATTTGACTCCAAGGAAATCTCTCTCTGATGCATGGACTGAGAGGAATGCCTTTGATTTTTGAAACTGAAGGTCAGATTTTATAAATATACCACCTCAAAGCTGATCAGTCCCCATCAACCCCTCCCCAGTAACATGAGATATGCTAGTGACCTTTTGATAGTTCTGACAATGTGGAAGTTGAAGAAATTTCTAGCTTTCAGAAAAAAAAACACTTGTCTTTGTCCTGCCAGCTCTGTATGTTTGGAATTGTGGAGTTTGGCTCTTTCTTCCTGGACAAGCTCTTTCACACGAGCACTGTTAAAGTACTGTTCAAGTCCCTGAGCACCACAAGCACCAGATGGGCTAAACTCTCATGTGCTGCTTGCTTTCTCACCCTCTCTGCAGAGACAGAAGCATGTGCAGAGGAACGTTTTTCTGGGCAGGGTTTGGAGCAAGAGGCACTTTCTCTCTGTTCTGATTTGGGATAAAAATTAATATTCTAAGCTATCTCTCATTTTCTCTGGTTTTATAATACTTTTAAAACAAAGACACTTTTCTCTCAGGATCTGATTTTGTTTCTTACAAAAATAATTAAAGCTCATCTTCCACCTTCTTTTCTCTCTGTCCCTGCTGTGAAGCAGGAAGTCACATTTTAAAAAAAATGTTAAGTGAAGTTGAAGAAAGCTAATTGATTCATCCAAAGGTCAGAGGGTGTCACAGTGGACAGAGAGAATGAAGTAGAGCATCCCAGCTCTTCTGTCCTAGCATTCAGAAAACTTAGGTTTTTTAATTTCTCTCAGTTCATTTTGTCTCAGATCCCAGTTTTTCAATCTTCCAAAGTTTCTGGCTTTGCAAACAGCACATTCATATTCTCAAACAAACAACACCCAGAACTCACCAGTACAGTTGTTAAGACTCCTAATCTTACATGTACTTACCTTAGGAAAAGAAATCACAAGCACACATGTTCAAACAGTTTTTGTGCCAGCTTTCCCCACATTTAATCTTCTTAAAATGTTTCCACTATACAAAGGGATTCAGAAGTATGTTTAAGAACATTTTCCAAACATTTTTTAAGATTATACTTAAAACATTAAAGTTGCCAAGTGATGAGATTTTGAAAGTAGTGAAGACAAGATTCTAGAGCTCCATCTCCTCAAAGCTCACTCTCTACATTTTCCCTCACTTCAGCAAAGGTTTGGAGATGGAAGCTCTGTGTCAAGCACAGTTGCTGAGTCTGACAGTCATTTTAAGGGTGCCAGTGCTGAGCAGATGCAGAACATGTGTTGGGGCCCTCACAAAGCCAGTCTGTTTTGAGGTGGTGAAGGCTGGCTCTGTGATTATCCATCTACATATAGTATAGGTCAGCTAATGGGAGAGAAAGCCATCTTTTCTGCTTACCTCATGGGTAAAATCAACCTTCTAGGTGCCAGAGGCATTATCTTTTGTGCTAATTTTTACAGCCCTGCCATGAAAACCATTATATCTTTTTCTTGTTTTCAAGTCCAAAATGTTACAATATAAGCGGAAATCATACTTTGTGGTCCTAAAAGCAGCCTCTCCCTGTGCTTGTATATGTAATGAGAGGTGCTGCAGGGAGGAACAAGATTCTCTTCTTATCTGCACATGCTTCTGAAATCACTTAGCATACAGCTTTCTTGGACAATGAATGTATTTTCCCCTGTTAGGCAGGGGGATCTGCTACAGTCTTGCTATGATGCACAATAAATCAAACCATTCATGTGTGTCATAATAAAAATACTTGCTTTGAAGTTCAACCTCAAATGTCTAATTTCCTAGTAGTAATAACAATGCCTTATCACAGCATTTTTTCCCTTTAGCCTGTTTTCTCTGCCTAGTTGCTTTGTTAACACATGTGGCTATCTAACAATTGCATTTTAGATTCCAGATGTTTTGGCAAGAGAAAGCATTAAAGGGTCATAGACATCCCCAAAATGTTATACCACCCAAGTATCTGTTGTATCAGTTGACTTGTGCAAGCCTATCAAGATAATTCTCCCCTTCTTTCTTTCCCTACTGCTAACCCTTTGGTCATCAATACAAAAATGACAGAAATTCTTTTCCACGGCTACTACTACAGAAACATCCAGGGTGGGGAGTTTAAAGCCTCATGCAAATAAGATCCATGTAGTTTTGATGGAGGAAGAAAAAGGTATTTTAATTAAATAATGAGCTGAGGCTCTTTCATGGTGAACACAATGATCAGCTCATTGATTAAGGTATATTTAGGCACAGAGACACACATACACTCACACATATGCATGCAAAAGTACTTCTTTTGCAGGCTGTCTATGACCAGTTTGGAACAAAGATTTTTTCCTGCAGGACAACAGAAGTAGCAGAAGAAGGCCATCACTAATTGTATGTATATTCTCATGGCAGAGGTGTATTTTTTGAAGAAGATAACCCTGTGTTTAATCACTTACTGTACAATACTATTACCACCTGGTATGGACTTTTCCAAGGTGTTCCTTCCCTGCTTGTAGTCATGAATCAACAGAGCAATAAATTGAGAGATCCTAGATTGCACCCTAACGGATTCTAAAACCTGAAACCAGCCATTAAAAATAGAAGAAAGAAAGATGCATAAGAAGTCAGAGAAGTAAAAAATCACACATTATTTTAAACAATTTTCTCTGTCTCATCTCTCAAGAGAAATAAGGATGTGTAAATTACTGGTCTATTTCCATGCTTTCTCCTACAGTTTCCCCACTCTAAAAACCTTACGTTGCAGTAATTTTCCTTTCTTTTTAGCAGAGTTGTGGTCCCATCATAGCCCCAGGGCTTTGGATTAAATTGGGCAAGATGTAGCCAGATTTTCTGCTCTGTGTTTTCCAAGAAATCAATCAGTTTTACTCTGGATGGTAACCACAAGGGAGTGATCAAAGATGTTATCTCCTGAGAAGACTTGAGCCTAATGGCCTGTCAGTTCTGCCATTGCCTGTGGGGATGAGTAAAAGCAGATCTATTTTCTCCCCTGGATTACAGCAAACTTGGCAGATCAAATGGCAGATCTTCAGATTCAATGAATGGCAGGGAACGAATGGCTTCCTTACCTTTAATTACTGACAGTGCAGGACTTCATGGGAGAAGACATGACCAAAAGCTAGACTGAAACAGTCAGAAGAACAGTGGAGTAGAAAAGAGATGGGTAATGAAAGCTGCAACTGGGCAGAGACCGTGGAAGTGAGGAGTCTAACCTGAAGTCTAATCAGAAGATGCCAATTCAAGGAGTAATGACTAAGTGAAAGTCACAGGCAAAGTAAATTATTTTAGCTATTGCATTTTTAATAGAGTGAAGAAGAACAAGAGTGAGATCCTCTGCACAAGAGGCAAATACATTATCAGAGGGGAGAAGCAGCAGAAATTATGGATAAATACTTGATCACAGAGATGGAGGGAGAGAGACAGATATGTTAAGAGAGGGTCAGTTCTGGTGTAGAACAGACTAGCCTGGAGTTTGCTAGCCCAGTACTTACACATGGCCGAGCACAGTGTCACAGGCCATGGCAGCTCCTCCAGGCAAGGCTGGTCTCAGCCTTATACATCCCAGGACAGAGCTAGCAGGAGCTGGATATTGACAGTGAAAGAATCAACATCAAGACTGTGAAAATGTGGGAAAGATGAGGCACAGAGACTCTTCCTGCTCCCACAGGAGCTCTTGCCCTCTGTCTGAATGTTGGGACTTCCTTAGCCCAAATGCGATGACACCCTGAATTCACACCCCTCAACTTTGCCATAGAGATGATAGAACTTTTCAAGAATTTCCAAAATCATCTAATAAAGCAACTAAGTAGACAATGCTGAAAAAAAAGAGACATGTAAATCATGACAAGTGACGTTATTTAAACTACCAAGAAAACTACAGAAACTGTTTTCACTTCTCTTTTCAAAGATGATGACCAAAGATGATAATAACATACAATCTCTGAGCAACATATTGAGGAAATTGATCCATTTTCAATGGTAACTGACTCCAAAATAGCCAAATTCTTTATTGTTAGACAATTCTTTTGGCTCAACTCAAAAAATATCTGAAGTCAAATTAAGCGCTGTGAATTACAGCTGCGCATCTAAGACACCAAAAGGTACCATTCTTGGTAAATCACACAACGACTGGAATTCAGCCTCCTGATGCAATTTTAAGCCTATTTCTGTATTTACAGAGATGTGAAAATGAATATGACTTTTCTGGTCAAGAAGGTCTGTAACCCTGAATATGAATATTGAGGAAAGTGGCATTGTCAGTGCCGTATCTTTAAGACTGACAGATAGAGTCATGTCTTCTCTACCTAATGGAAAAAACATATAGGGGTCTATATTTAAGACCAGTTTTTCCTCAGAGTCTTTTTGACCATTTAGTGAACTCTTACCATACAAGGAGTGCTGAAATTAATATCTGCAGCTTTAAGTTTTGCAGACCCTTGAACATAGCTCTAGGTCCTCCTTTAGTTCTCCAGTGCCAAATCCACCAATCTAATTTCTTAAGAGTGTTTTTAAAAAATCTCACTTGATTAAAATTCCTTTTTTTTCTGGAAGACTCTCTGCAGCTGAAACTCTAATATTTCTTTAGTCAGGGAGACTGACATGAGCAGAATGGGTATCTGAAGTTCATTAAAAGCAAGTCATCTGGCTAAGAACATACAAAGAAAGCTACTAATAATGCCTGAGAAACCAACAAGGCTTCAGGATCTGGCCAACTTGTACAGCTTTCACATTAAATCATAGTACACTGAGACTACTGAATGAAGGCCAGTTCTAGGGAGAAAAATGATGGCAAAGTATGTACTCCTGTTTCAGTTTGTACAGATGCTATCCCACTTGTCTCACACTGATAGAGACTGTTATAGAGTGATCACAAACAAAAAGGGAAGACTGGTACTTTATTTTAAGTAAAATAATACCATAATTTTTTTTCTCAAGGAAATCAATGTTATACTGCAAGGTAAATAACGTTTTTTCATGTTAATAATTACAGAAGTAGTATAGCTAATGATTTCTAACTAGCCAAACTTAGCTGCTACTGTACTGCAAGCCACACATCCACAATTTTTAAAACAAAAAGGATGGTACTTCAATTTGGTTAAAATCTCAAACTCCAAACTAGGTCTTGTTCATTTTTTACACTGCTCCTGAATATTAAAAGATTAAAAATTCCAATGTAGATGAGCACATTCTCTGCCTCTTTACAGACACACAAATACATGTATATATACAAATACATTCAGATCCATATACAATTTATCTTCATTTATTCAAGAAGCCCACTCATGATATTCAGATTCAAAATGTTAGAAAAATGACTTGTCAAAAGTTGATTGGAAGGCTTAACACAGTACAAGCTTTAGCCAGTTGTTTGTTCAACTTATCAATAACTATAATAAGTGATAATGACCTAGTCCATGTGGAATATATTCCATTATATTTTAAAAAATAAAAAAATACTAAAAAAACAAGAAGGAACTTCCCCATACATGCATCATCAAATCACCTGCACAACTGAAAATGGAAAGCAAACTGAGATTTCAACCTGCAAGGAACCTGGGCAGAACCTCAGACCCCAGATTTTCTCCTCTTTTATTCTGAAACAAAAGAAATGCCCACTGGAACAAAGGGAGGCCTGAATGTTCCCTTCAAATGAAGTAAATATGGGACCAAAACACTGCAAACAGTCAATCAAATGCCTGTGGAGGCCAAGAATGTTGAGAAAGAATCTGAGCCTCTGGCTGCTGGAAGCTGTAAGAATTCATCAGGGGAAAGTTTATTCTGTATGTGCTTTTTGCAGACACTGAGCATATAGTGACTGACCACTGTCAGCAGAGATGGGATGCTGGATAAAACAGGCCTTTGTTCAAGCCCAATATATCAATATCTACACTCCTGTGACAAGCAAAAATGCTAAAACTGTAAGGGAAAACAATCTAGCAAAATAAAAATAATTCATTTACTTCCACAAACGCACATGCCATTCTCTTTTTCGGTATTTGCCTGCAAATCTGCCTGAAAACGATTCTGAAAAAAAAAATAAAAATGGTGATGGCATCATTTATTGTTGGGTCTTTGTCCACTGTAACAGTCAGTGAAGACCAAGACAGTTGGCTTGAGCTTTGCTCTGTTGTTAGACATGTCTGGCATGCCTGGCATTGCAATGACAGTGACTGCCAGATCCTCTTCTCTTTTTTGATAGCTTCCTGTGTCCTACTTCACCCTTCTACCTGCCTTACTAAAACTATTTATTGATGCTGTGAAATATGGCCCTGTGAATAAAAGCTTAGGTGCTGAAACATGGAGATGGAAAGATGCCTCAACTGAGGCTTGAATTAAAGCGGGCTGATCACATGTATATACATACAAGTACATTCCTGTGTACAATACATTCCTCTTCCTTCTCTTTTCCACATCTATTCTCTCTTTCAGGTAAATATTGGTATTGAGTGTGGATAGATCACAGTGAGCCCAGATTTTAAATTTGACAGGTGTCAACTTCTTTTTAGGACCCTTAACTAAGAGTCACTAGGGATTTAGATACATAAGTGTGAGTTTGGATATGGTAATGCAAAAAACTAGACATTCAACTCATGTGCAGAAGTATTTGTCTTTGTCGGGATGTACTAGAGATATCTTTATTTCATCACATTTGACCAGGAGATAGCCTTCACTTAAGGTCTCATATTAACTCTGCCTGTGCTGGAAGTTGAACTTCTCTAATTCTTGCTCTGAGTGTAACATTTATTTCATTTTATCTAAAGTGAAATGGATATCTTCTTTACCCTGATTTTTAAATCTATTTTGCTTCAGAGGAGCATTAAGAAACTCTGATTACCATCAAGTGATATTAAACAATATGTTTTCAACTCTGTCTCCAACCTGTTATCTCTAAGTCAAAACGTACTGTCACTACTAGTTTTCCAGTATTCTTCCAGCTTGCTGTAACCATTAACTTGTTTATCTAATTAGCTGGCTACACCTATTACCAAACCAGACTGCTATCAGCTGTCTCCCTTTACATGGTCTGCTTATTACCAAACCTTATTTCAGCAAACAGCTAAATGTTTACCAGTTATTCCAGAAATGTCAGGTTATTTCTAGAATGATTACTGCGGTGTCCATGTCACTAGCAAGTGCTAATCCAGGCATGTGAGCTCTGACATTAATACCTACTAGATAAAGGATGGCTTTATCTATTTAGATAACTAAATTACACTGGGAGCTATTTTGACAAACTCATGGAACTTAAATGCAGTTTTATTTCAGACAAAGAGCAGAAGACTCTTAATTTTAAATGCATTATTAACATCGATATGAGACATAAGCAATAACTACAGATCCTAACTCCTATGGTAAATAGGAAAATAAGAAAGCAAAAAATTGAAGCAGCTGTCTCCCCTCCATCTCTTAGTTTGGCAATACACTAGTTAAAGAGATTGCAGAATTTCTCATGACTTTGACCAGAACTGTGGGATCCTCTGCTCCAGAAATATGTACAATATGTATTTCCTATTAAATAGTACCTTGGTTTTCTTCTGCTTCTAACATCATCCAGCGTATTCTAAGTTCTTCATGTCTAAATAACACAGCCTGGCTTCCTTTCCTGCTCCTTTGTGTTGTTCTGAAGTGATTCCTGACATGCTCTATCAACAGCCCTATAGTCTAATACTAATCTGCCTTCTATAATAAGACAAGGTAAAGCTGGAAATTTCCTCTGGATTTGCAGGACATGAACTGAACAGGTTAAAGAGCCAACAATACTCAACAATATTAGAAAAAATCAGTCATTTTTACCATATGAATCACTACAGTATCAACCCCAAAATGAAACAAACCACACACATATAGGAAAGAAACACCCACAAGAAAGTGATGGAAGCTTACTGTAGGAAAAAATAAATTTAGGACAAGTGCCAACTAATGTCGGAAAAGTCATGGAAGGCTCAGTCTAAATTCAGCAGAGTAACTTATGAAGCACTGTAGAAAGATTTACCTGCATAACTGCTGCTATAATCAAAGGAAACTAAGAGGCTAGAAAGCTTGCAAAGTATCTTAAAAGACAGTATTTCTTATATTGTTTTCCCTCCTCCATGTAACCTCATTAAATTTCCTATACTAGATCTTCTTCCTGTTACAGTTTAAGCAACAGTCTCCAGTTGAGTTGCCAGCATGTAAATCATAGTTTGTGTTCATTGTTCATTTTGGCTGGTTTTTGGTTTTTTTTTTGTTTGTTTTTTTTTCTTTTTTGGAGCTTTCAAATGGTAATGGGGACAGCAATAACAGACAACAAACAGTAGGGTGGGTTCGTCCCTGCTGCAGGTCCACAGATTTGAGAAGCTGCAGAACCAGTGCAGCTAGAATTCAAGCACAGGCCATCTTAAGTGACCAGTGGGTTATATCCTGGGCACAGGTGGTCTCTTCCTCAACTTTCTGGCAAGCTTTAGAATAACTCATGAATTTTCCATGACACTGGTTTGATGCTCAGAGGGCTTTTTTCTTGGGAGCTATGGACTGGTGAATAACACAGGCCAGAAGCAGCGCAAGCACAAAGGTGAGGTCAGCATCCTGTTGGGTGTCAATGGCAGCCTAGCTAACACCCTTTTCACCAATGTAAAATCTCACATTTCTGCTGAAATTGATGCATTTTACTGGAGTGCAGGCTGCTTCATCTTTACACAACCAGATTTTTTTTTTATAGTTTGTACAGTCCCTGTAATAAGAATGAAACACAGTCTTTGAAGACTAAAATGTAGTTATGTGCTCTGAATGCGCTTCACTGTAAAATGCTTTGTGTGACAAGCCAGTGCAGCTGGATGGATGGCTTCCTCTCCATTCGAGAACAAATGGAAACAGGAGGCTAATGCAACGCTTTCTGCAGCCAGAACATGCCTTTTACAGAAGCCTCATTGTATTCAGGTGCACTTATAATTGTGGGCCATGACAGGAAGTCAAAAAAGAGGTACAAGCTGCTCCTTACAGTGGCCTGATGCCTCAGCTGTACAGAAAGAAAGAAAGCTATTGGCTGAGCAGCACTTGGAGCAGTCTGTAATAGAATCCTTCTCAGCCTCGGCGTGAGTGATGTGCCTACTAATGATCTCACCAGCTGGTCTAGGCCAGTGGCTGTATGTCACAAAACTCAAAATGGCTCAGAAGCTCAAGGAACAGGCTATCTGATCGAGAGAGCTGGATGGGGACTGGGGCCCTTCAGGGATGAATCACAATTTCTGACTGTAATGCAGGGCTAGGTGGGGTAAGCATCTAAGACCTGAGGCTCACTCTCCAGGTTGTCTAGACTCAGACAGCTCTGGCCCAGCAAAAGGAAGGGCATTACAACAACTCACAAGCAGTCCATGGCCACCCTAGCATAGTGCTCCTTCCATCAGGTTTAATACCATTCCCTCACTCTTCTAGCTCCTAAGCAGATGACACTCTGCTCCTGGACGAAGAGCTTGGCTATGTGAGAGGATTCACACAGCCCACTCCTGTCATATAGCATAAAGTCCAGATGAAAGATTCCCAGCAAAGTTTATGGGTTAATGTGTGCAGAAGAAAAGCTGAAAGGAAATAAAAAAATGCTTCTATGGGATGCAGTGGGAAACTTCAACTCCTCAGAGGTCCAAATCAGAGAAAAGAAGCTGACTATCTTGTTCCACATTCTACAGAGATCTTGACTCTCCCATCTCACAGATTAATAAATTCTGCCATGTTAAACTTGGTTTCATTAACAGGAGATTAATTTCTGCTGTCTTGCCCTCCAACAAACTACAGTAATGCCAATCAAAATGTTCTTGTCATGCCTTGATGGTAGGAAAGCTCAAACAGCAGACTGCCTGAGGGGAAAAGTGTCTCATGAGGAGACAAGGTCTGCATAACTGGTCACTAGCCTTACATTGGGATTCTGGACCTTCCAACATGTCACTAATCATCTGTGACTAGACACCTCCATTGGTCTAAATGAAACTAACTGGCATTTTGTTCTGGAAATTAAAATAATGCTGGATGTTACACACTGAAACCTTGCACTGAAACCTTACACTTTATTAAATGCTGAAATAAAGATGCTTCAAATACTCAATATTTACTCAATGTAAACAGGTATTGCTTTATATAAAGCAGGAGTGGCTGTATGCACATTGTAGTCATCTCATAATGACACCTTATTATCAAAATGAGATCGAGGCTTGAAATACTAAAAATAGAGCTGGAAATAGCAGTTTCCAAGAAAAGTACATTGGTCTATGACAGCCACCTTACCCCCAAATAAAACCTAAGTAAAACCCCAAATGACAACAAAACATTGGGTTTGTAGTGCTGTCTTTCATTTTAACACTCACATCTAAGTATCTAAAGATAAGACTAGCACTTTATATGCCAAGCAGGAAAAGAATGGAGTTTGGTTGGGTTTTGTTTGTTTGTTTGTTTATGGTTTTGTTATTTTGTTGTTGTCATTTGTTTTTTTCTTTGTATGTTTGTTTGGAGGTTTGTTTTGGTTTGTTTTTTTTCTTCAAGGTACTCTATAAACATGTTTCATGGCTTAAATAATGAGGCAAATTTAGAACTATCTTTGTTCTTCTGCTAGAATCCAAATGGAAAAATTTTGATCTCTGAGATTGTGTGAAACTTATAATTAAGTTATAAAAATGCTCTGGTCTTCAGAACAATTCAAAGGTGAGAAATGAAACAGAAGTTGTATTACATTGAAACCCTGAAATATGGCAGGCTTTCCTAGGAAATCAAATTCACGCAGCTGTGGCTTTATAAGAATTAGACACATCTAGCAGATCAAACCCAGATGCCAAGAAATGTTCCCAGAACTCGAATGATGACATCATAGTAATTGATTTCTTTTTAAAAGGCAAAGGCCCATGCTGAAAGATTATGCTTTGATAAAAGCCCCATAACGTGAAATTTATAACTATTTTCTATAGATTACTTCCCCGAGCAACTGGAAAAATATGATCTACTAAAGATAAAATTGCTCCTACACATTAAAAAGGACTACAGGGAATGAGTCATAAGGCAAGTGAATTTAGAATAAGACATAATGAGTTATAGTAGCAGAGGAATGTTCTTCCATTCCAATCAGAGACAGTGTTGCCAGGTTAAAAGATAGGTCTGTGTGCTGTTTTTACTGAGTTTACTTTCTTCACAATAGCAGGCATGTCGCTGTGCTTGGATTTGCATTGAAAGTAATGTTAGTAACACAGGGATACTCTGGTTATTGCTGAATAAACACTTGGTGCTTTTCCGCTCCTCCTCCCAACCCAGAAATAAGGAAGCTGTGGATGCACAAGCCCTTGTGAGGGGACATAGCTGGGACAGCTGACCCCAAGGGGCCACAGGAACATTTCATACTGTATGGCACATTTCTCAGCATATAAAGCTGGGAGAAGGAGAAGGAAAAAGGGGATGCTCAAAGTGATGGCCTTTGCCTTTCCCAGTAACTACTGTGTGTAATGGGTCCCTACTCTCCTGGAGCTGAGCACCTGCCTGCCCATGGAAGGCACTGAATGAATTCCTGGTTTTGTTTGGCTTGTGTGCATGGCTCTTGCTTTTCCTATTACACTGTCTGTATCTCAACCCACAAGTTTTTTCACTTTTACCCTTCCAATTCTGTCCCCATCCCACCAGTGGAGAGAGAGCAAATGGCTGAGTTGGATCAGGAAACTGCTGGGGCTAAAATATTCTGAATCTGAATTACCTTGAATAACTCCCTTTTAGAGGCTCTCTCTCTCCTGTTCGGAACCAGGTTTGACTTCAGATTTCACATATCACTTTTGACTAAATAAAACACAGTATATAATCATCCATGCAGTGCGAAATTTAGATCCGCTGAGGGACAGAAATATTTTTTAATCAGGATCAGCTCTATGGTCTATAAATGTAAGGAAGCCAATGTACCAGTATGAAGTTTATTAAAATATTAATAAGACGTGAGTTGTTTTGGGGAAAAAGCTTATTCAATGGAAACTTTCCATTCATGTCATTCCACCTGCTAAGAACTACATTCACATCAAGGCACTAGCACATGGAAGAGAACAAACTTAGATAAATCTTAGAACATGTTTCTGGAGTGGATGCTGAAATCCATTATCTGTTTTTATGAAATTAGGACACTTTTCAGTCCCAAGATGACCAACTACTCATATTTCAAACATCATAATTTTTCATCACAGGTTTTTGTGTAAACTTCAGGTGCATCAAATCAAGCAAAATGAAAAACAAAGCCCAATTATAAGTATACTCTAATTTTTAATGACTGAATTATGGATAATAAAATCATCTGCACTAGGATAAATAAATAAGGGATAATGCTTACAAAATATTACAATAATATATGCTAAAATATCAATTAAGAGTGACTATATCTATCGAGTACAAATAGTTTATGTGAAGGAACGGGAAGAGAGTGGCTCAAGGTCATTGGATGAGCCTTCCTAATGCATTAATACTAAAGTGGCAATAGAGAAGATATGACATTTTAGCTAAACAAATACTTTATGTGAGTATATTATAATTGCATAAACTGTTTTGCAAAGGATACTTCAACTGGTTAATGTTCTGATAATAAAGAAGGGCAATAACTTATTTACAATATACAGAACTCAATTATCTACTCTGCAAGTGCTGCTTCTCTCCCTCTTTTTCCCAGGGAGTAAGGGATGTGGAGTAGATTAAGTCACTGTTCATTTAAAGAAGAGTTTTTTAATTTAAAGAGATTATTAGGCATTAATTCATAGTAAAGAATTACTATGACTGACAGACAGCAGAAGGGAAACAAACTCAGAAGCCATTTCCTGAACAATACTTGATCTTACCATTGTTGGTTAAATAGCAGTCTTGCAATGAGTCCCAGAGTTGTTTTGCCACGGAAATTAACACAAAGAGAAGAAAGTTGGTCACCAGGATACAGAATAAAGTGAACTGATTTGATAACATATTTATAAATTACCACACTTGATCTACACAAACAAAACTTATTGCAAACAACATTTGCCAAAATATTTAATCCCCAGTGGTCTCAACTTATACTTTTGAAGTAAAAAGGGAATTTTATATCTTCCTCTAATACTCACAAACAGATCCTCAGACTCCCTGAGATATACTGTGCTGGGACCCTGGCCCATTTTGAAAATGACAGAAACTTTCCCTCCTCACCTCATATCCACAAGCAGCCAGTCTGGACCTGTTCTCATACCCACACAATTACTGACTTAAATAACCAGATGGATTCAGAATTCTGTCAATATGCTAATATTTCATATACAGCAGGGCCCCAAATTAGTAGTCTAGTCCACCCAACCCCATTCTCTCAGTCTACAGCCAGCTGCAAGTGGTTTGGCAACCACTGCTGAACCATAAAACAGCTTGGGTTGTAGGGGACCTTATAAGGTCATCTAGTTCAAGACCCCTGCCATGGCCAGGGACATCTTCAACTATATCAGGCTGATGGTTGAGCTTACAGTTCCATCCAGACTGAACAGAGCATCTAGTACTTCTCTGGGCAACCTTTTCCATTGTTTTACCGGTCTCATAATAAAATATTTCTTCCTTATATTTAGTCTGAATCTACCCTGTTTTAGTTTAAAACCATTGCCCCTTGTCCTGTTGCAACAAGCCCTACTAAAAAGTCTGTCCCCATCTCTTTTATGAACCTTCTTTAATTACTGAAAAGCCTCTAGAGGATCTCTCTGGAGCCTTCTCCAGACTGAGCAACCTCAACTCTCTCAGCCTTTCTTTACAGGACAACTCTCCAGCCCTTTCATCATCCCTCCTCTGGACCCTCTCCATCAGATCTGTATGGATCCATCAGATCCACACAGTTTTTTCTGAATTGAGGACTCCAGAGCTGGATGCAATACTCCAGTCACTAATGAGCTGTGGGTCTCATTGCCACAGGAGACCAAAATGAAAAATGCTTTCAAAAATTAATCAAATATTTTTATTAAAAAATAGGTCAGAAGCCGGCATACACCTACCATTTGGTGACCCTCTGACTCAAGAAGACCCTAAACCACAGATTGTAGTAAATTTGGACAAATGCAAAAAGGCCAACACTCCTCAATGCCTGCTCCATGCCTTATTTTTTTTCCTAAGCATTGAATGTTTCTTATCTTCAGGGTTGGGACAATTTGCCAAACGTATTTTTTTGCTTTAGCTGGTACAGCTTTGCAGGTAAGCAAGGACACAGAGGTGAGGACCAGTAAATCAAGGATACAAACCTACATTTCTAGCAACAGAAATGTAGGACAGAGAAGATGGCAGGTAGGCACTGTTGGCACTTCAGGAAATGCGAGGGTTCACTTTTCTTGCTGTTATTTTACCTTCTTTTCTGTTTTCTAGATACTTAAAGAGGAACATCATTTAACATTTTTGAGCTCCATCCTCCAAACATTTGGGTTTTTTTTAATTTCACTTACAAGAAAAGATTTTTGACAAGTTGTTCATACCCTTTCTCAGACCCAGGTAAACCAGGAGCAGAACCACTGATGTCTCTGAGGTAGAGCCACAAACTCTAACAGGTTTCAAAAGTTACAGTGACGTTTTACAGCCTCAGTACACTGACCCTAATAGTGTACTCCTATTGAAATATTCATTAGTTGAAGAAAATAGCTTGCAAACAGATATTTCAGACAAAATAAATAAGAGAAGATGCAAACTTATTTTATCACTAAACCCAAGACCTTTAAAATCCTTGAACAATGCAAGACAAAGCAACTGAGAAAACTGAAATTTATTTTTCAGAGAAATTTTCATTATATTCCTTTCAGCAGTAAGGCTCTAGGAGCTCCCACAGGGATGTTCAGAAGTCATCAGTTTTATTTTGCAGTGGCTGTTCAGCTTTGAGACTTGCTTTGTTTCATTCTAAGAGAAAAGTTTTCTGAGAATGATCCAAGAATGGGATTGGCTAATGACTGTCATTTGACTAAAAGGTTACCTTTTCATTTTACATCCTCCACAAATGAGCAGTGAGACAACCCTAGTTCTCAAAAATTTTCTTATCAATATTGCAGCAGTTCTGAGAAACAGGGTGTTTCAGAGCAGCATATTTCCAAATGTGTGTGTTCTCAAAATGCCCAAGACAGATTTGCTAAGTATTATTTCTTATAGAAACCAATTGGAGAGCCTGCACCCACCATCAGATTAATTTGCTTTGTCAATCATTCATTCCAAATAGCTCTCATGAACACTATGATAATGAGCCCCCTTCTCCCCTTCCTGCCCACAGGCTTTGTTGTCATGTGAAATTAAATATTTCTCATTAGGTATTTTTCTTAAGCACATTAAGAAATACCTAAGTGCTATAACTAAATAGATAATACGACACTAACAAAAGCTGAGCGTGCCAAGTCCCAACAAGTCAAGAAGATGATGACATTGTTTGTACATTCTTGAAATTATGGAGCAGCGATTGCACACTGAAGTGAATGTGCTATGCCAGTACAAACAAAAATTTGTACATCCAAATTTCTAACATGCTTTCTTCACAAAGTTCTTTATCCTACCATCATGGAAATTTACGTGGCGTGTGGTTTGGTTGCTTGGTCAAACAGTTGTAAATTAACACCATAAAGAGGCTTAGATGGGTGTGGGTTCAAGATCTTTTCTAGGTGGAGCCACCCTTCCAGTCCTCTGCAAATTACAACTTTGCATGCGTAACATCAAGGACATTTTGTGCTCAACTCAGATGGTCACCATGAATAGACACAGCATGAACTCTCTGCAAGCCCCATTTCAAAACTCTTCAAGAACTGTAGCACTGACTTCAGTGTGTGTGCATCACTTAAGCAAAGTTGGACTCTGTAATCTTTCCGCTTTCCTCAAAATAAAGGTTGGCTTGAAAACCCATGTTATTAGTCTATACACTGGAGAAAGAGATTCTCAGGGAAAACAGCAATCAACCTTCAGTGAATGAACTCCATTGTTTTGTGATACCTTTGAAATTAATTCATATTATCTGTTCCTCATGTTTTATTCACATGTCAAATATGCAGTTCACTGCTGTCTCAAGGAAATGCCGCGTTAATTAGTGAGGAGTCACTGCAGTAGATGATTCCCTAGTCAATCCTCTGTCACTCTCTGTAGAAAGTGTAAGACTTGCAGTTCAACTTACAGTCTTTTTCACTACTGTCCTTCTTGCTTGTTCTTTAACTGACTGCATTTCTGTACAGAAAAACCACTTCTGACATAAAGTGAATGAGAAAGCATATTACATTAGTAGGACAAGGGGGGGAGTTCACAAGACGAACTCATGTGACAGCATGAGCCCTTAGAATTGAAAAAGCTAAGCAAATACCATGCTAAAGGGGTTGTTACTATTTTGTGACTTTTACAGAAAGTTGAAAGTGAATTAGAGACATCACTTTGATATGATTCACATACAGGTAGAATTTTTGATGATAAACGTTGCCTTATGTCCTACAGTTATTTTCTTAAGATACGTATTGCCCAATACACAGTCACAATTTTCAAAGTGCTGGACTAGCAGGTGTCTTTTTCAACACAAAGGTAATACATTTATTTAAAGGACAAATGTTTAATTTTTGAAACTGTATTGTAGAAAACCCCTGTGCGAGCTCAAACCTATGTTTCCATTGAATAAAGTAAACAGAGATAATTTTGAATCAGAATAGGAATAAAAAGAAGCAAGGCCTGTGTCTGGCCTTGAGAAAAGAAGAGAAAATAAAGATGTATTACCAGAGGGCTCCTCAGAACAAGTGATGGACAGAGCTGGCAAGATGAAGATGAAGGTCAGCTCTGAGAGGAGGCATTCAGGAGGCCAGTGGTGTTCAGTCACTTCCCCAGCTTGCCAGCAGAGACATCCAGTCACATTGAGAAAATAAAATAAATAAAAAATCATGTCTTTGGAACACTCTCTTATTCTAAGGTGGTTAGCAATTGTATCCTAACATTTTGCCCAGTCAAGAGAACATTGTTTTCTTTCATGTCTGGTCTTGACAAACTTGTGAATTCTAGGAATCCTATGATCATGGGCTATACTAGTTCCTCAAAGCCAGCCTATGAAACTGTCCCTGCCAGCAAACAGCAGTGATAGTCTCACCAGTCAGGACAAGGTCAGCCGAAAGATTGGCACTATCAAGTGCCAAGCATCAGAAGGAATGGGCACAAGTACATCTCTTCCATGGAGAGAACAGTGTAGCAACACTCCTGACAGAGGGTAATGCCAAATCATCAAAGTCAGTAACTGCTAAAACTGGCACTTTGACATAGCATTTGCTCGGTGCTGGCTGACAAGGTGCAGTCTGGATGTTTGCCAAGAAAACAGGAAAGGTGGCTGTTCTTCCAGTACAGGATGCTATTACACGTAATTTGAAGACATGCAAGTACTTTGTGCTTTTGCAGACAGGGTGGCCATGGGATTCTTGAGTGGCCTATTTCTTTTGACACCCCTAATTAATACATATAAAAAGTTCTTATGAGGAAAAGCCAAAACACACCTACAGGTCTAAATTTAGACACAATTTTTTCTTTGACACTGGAATAATATTTGGCCTATGTGAAAAACAAAAATAATTAGATTAGGCTATAAAATGCTTCTAGGATGACTAAACATAAGGGTCACATTGGGAAATCAGTTATAGACATAACAGGGCGTCTGAAACGTCACGAACAACTGCTCTTTGATGAAACTTTTTGTTTTATTTGTTTTGAAAGATAAAAACAGAACCTTTTCATGTTTGCATTTATCTTCATTTAGTTATGATTTTGCTAACATATAGTGCTTTTCTTACTTTCTTACCAGTAAAGTAACACCACAGGCCCCCCCACAAAAATAAAAAAATAAAAGAGAAACATATATGAGGAATGTGAGCCAGAGCTTGTGATAAATAGTATTAATGTCCCAGTCATGAAGCTAGATGTTAAACCCTGCACATCTTCCTTACCTGATAGGATTACTTTCTCCAGGGGCTGAAATCTGTTTCAACCTCAATACTCACTGAATAATTGGCTGTTATGTGGGAGAGAGTGACAGGAATAGTGTATAACCACAATCTGACTTGGATTCACTCTTACTTGGTGATTTTTAACTGTCTGAGGCTCAGATCCTAATTTCAGCCAAACCCAGTCATCCTACTGACATCCATTTGTATTGCTACAGTTTTGAAACTGACCAAACCTTAAACCTCATTTTCTTGTCCAAATGAGTGATATCAAGAGGCTCTGTTTCAGGGGAAAAAAAAAAGGAATTGCAAATTAATCAGTTGAGAAAATAGCATTGAGGATAAAGACAGTAGTCTTTTAGTCCAAAGAGTATTTGGACAGTATAAACCAAACGTATATAAATTAATCCATTTGTCTAATTCTAAGCCTTTAAAATGCCTATTGCTTGTCTCAGCTGTGGTTCCAGCATAAACAACAACTATCCAAGTGTGTAGGAAGGTTTCTTGAATCTGGTGAAGGCCAGAATAGCCCATTCTATACAGCACAGTTGTCATTGCTGTTGGAGAAGGCAGTACTCACAGGGGAGCAAAGAAGAGAATCTAGAATTACTGTCCAACACAGAAGTGAAAAGAATACCATTGTCACTCACTTGTCTTTGAAGTTTTACTTCTCATTTTACTAAACATACAACTCAAAGTTCTTTGGGAACATATTTGTTTCTTCAATAAGCTTTTCTCACTGAGAAACCTTAATCAGATTGTTTCCGTTATGGAATTAGTAATTCCCAAATGCAATAGTTGCTCTTGTCTCAGCCAGCTTGGTCTTTTGTTTTCCACATCTCCATCAAGAGCTTTGTGCTTACTGTCACTGCTTATGCATCTTAGCCTACCCTAGAAAGTGTTACTGAGTACATGAATATTGTTACACAGGAGAAATGCCACTGTTGGACAGAAATCTGCCTAAATGACTATTCATAAATTTATAGAAGTCAGCATTGAATTGACTGGCAGAGATTTCTGTCAATAAAGCACTAGACTTCTCTACTTTGATTTGGTTGTGATCAGGCCTAAGATTGTAACATCTATAGCCACACAGACAAGGTGTAGAATCCAGGCTTGAGAACAGCCCAGCATTCACTGGAAATCTTAATAAATGCCTCAGTTTGAAATTTTTTGACATGGTTTTGCAGAACTTAAGGACTCAGGGACAAGCAAGTTTATTTCTGTGGGATTTCCTAGAGGCAGGCAGAGAACATTGCCATTTGGAGGGAGGGACTGAAAGCCAAATAATTCTTTCACAGCTGCTTTGATGAACCTCTGGGTTTTGCCCTTTGTGGTGGCCTCTAATTTTGTTTGTACCTTTTGTTATGGTTGTGCCTCACCTGCCATCCCCCTCACTGTCCATTAGCCCAACTCCTCCCCTTGTTCCAGACCCTTCCCTGTCACTCCCACATGGGCCAATCCCTGAAGTGTCCACCCCTTTGGAAATCCCCTAAACCTTGATGTGCCATTGACCCATGTGACCCAGGTTTCTCCGCCTTTTGTTGCCATTTGTTGCTTACTCTTGACGTCATCCCCAGCCTCTGCCCTTTCTCCTCCCCACCTGCTACCCTATTGGGTGTTGCCTTGTCTCCTCTCTCAGTTCTGGCTCCATATTTAAACTGCTGCGCACGATTTTTGTCTCTTTGTTCCTTGGAATCCCTTGCTTAAGGTTTTCGGTGTTCGACTGCGTCCCAGAGCAAAGAGCCCTTCTTTCCCTTTAGTCTTCACTTCGTCTTCGGCTCTTCACCTTCACAGCAAGCAGGAGCTTCCTAGCTTTGGTGGCCAGCACTGCCAATTTGCTACCTGAGACTCACTCGTTGTGTGACCCCTCTGGGGCACCTGGGTCAGTGGCACAGGACACTGTGCCACCCAGGAGAGCTAGCCACAGCTCTGGAGGGGCCACGACACCCCTTCGAGGGCAAAACCAGACAATATCACAGGTAATGCCATTGGATCATCCAAGGATGAAGGAAGTTACCTTTCACTGAACTATGCTCAAGTGCAAATCCAGAACAGGGCACTATCTCTGTGAGTGTCTGCAACACAGCTGATGAGCCAGCATCGTTTGCTGGATGGACCATTGATGAATAGGGTTTCTGCCACTGACTTTCACAAAATTAGGTCTGAATCTTCTCAGACTCTGTTTTGTTGCTGAGGTTTTCTGATCTCCCATTGTGGCAGCTCACACACTGTTCAAAGATTAAATTGTCACAAGATGAGACAGCTTCAGACAGCAAGAAGAACTGGCAGAAAAATGTCTAAAAGTAGAAATCCAGAAGCACACTGAACCACAAGAAAGCACAAGGATAACAAGCCACTAAGAAAGCAGGAAATATTTCAGTTAAAAGTAATCTCAAATACCACCAGAACAAATTTCAAAATCAATATTTTCACTCATCAAAAGTCATCTTTATTGCACATTTTGTCTTTTTGATTACTGACAATTCAGGAGCATGACTTTGATTTATAGTTAACTTGTCATCAATAGCAGGTCTATAGCATGTCTGAAAATACATTTGCAAAAGAAAAGAGTCAATCAGATGCAGAGGGCAAGCTGCCAAAA
Source organism: Bombycilla garrulus (assembly GCA_013400315.1). Taxonomy (NCBI): domain Eukaryota; kingdom Metazoa; phylum Chordata; class Aves; order Passeriformes; family Bombycillidae; genus Bombycilla; species Bombycilla garrulus. The sequence goes on along the minus strand of VXBU01010212.1, from coordinate 71,800 downwards.
AGCAGCCAGCTATAAATTTTGAGCAGAATTTGGTTTGATTTGATATTAAATAGTTGACTCACTAGTTTCCTAGGATGCAAAAGAGATAGAAGCTAATCATAACTGAATCAGAAAATTATGAAAGTATTTTTAGAAATCATTTGTACCCTAATTCTCTTTCATGGTATTTATCAAAGCTTCACCCATCTTGGGAGAACTAGTATCTCATTTATCATGCGATTTAAAAACCTTCTTAACATTGACTTGAAGATGATTAGGTATAGTTATAATGATTAGGTATAGTTATAACATCATCTTACTAAACAGGAGATATTCACAGGGATGCATTTCCCTAAGGCAGTCCGTTTTAGGGCATCTACTCTAAGCAGTTGAAGGACAGAGCAGGTTCTTGAACTAGCAGCAATCTCTACCTGGAAAGCATATGGGATAAAGTCAATGGATGTTGCACACTGTTTTTATTCAGGAAAAAATACAAGGTTAGACTCAATCAGATATTAGGAACTAAACCGTTTTAAGCACTCTCTTGAAATCACAAATGACTGGGTTATTTGGGACCTTGTCTCTGCAGATTCACCTTGGTAAATGACACTGGATTCTGCCCTGTGGGCTTTTTCAGCTAGGCTGTCTTCACAAATGTGTGTAGATTTACTACCAGGCATAGTGGCACAATTGATGGCTCCACTTTGAACTTTACCTCAGACTTGCAACTTTTGTCTTAGAACTGGAGATTTCTCAGGAAGATTGACTGTCACAACCTGAACTTAAGCACTTGGCTAATTGTTGTTTGGAGCCCTGTTGAGTTTCAATTTTACTGTCTGTCTTAAATTTAATTCCCTTTTTGTAAGAGTGTCAAATTCAATCAGATTAGTGTTTTCCAGTATGAACTTGTTAGAAACCAAAAAGCAGCTCCATTTCCACTTAGGCTTTTGTCAGTACAATGGAAAAGTACATTTCAAGTGCTGTATTTACACAAGTAAATTACATTCCAGCCTCAGTCTTTTCCATTTAAAGTGTCAGATTTAATCCATGAACAAATTAGAAAGCCAAAGTTTGTATTGTTTCCCTAAGTCACATGCAGATTTTGTTGCCACCCATGAGTGGAGATAACACATTCAGCATTTCCTCCACCCTAAGGAATGCAATTAAGTAATAAGTACTAATGACTGCATTCTTCTTGAAAATATATTTAGGGTTTTTAATTGAACATATTCCCCTGCGACTTGAAAAATCTAGACTTCGTCTAAAGAAAAATTAGAGATAAGTCCAGAAGCAACCAGGGACACAGTATGTTCTCATCATAATAAACCAGAGAGAAAAAGACCCTTATGTTGGAAAAGACTATGAAAGATTGAACATATATAAATCCCATTCTTGAGAGCTCTGCCTAAGCACAGATGACAAGGACAGTGGAAACAAGACAAAAGCTGATAAGCATTTACCTCATAACTGGTGTTTTTTTCTTCCCAGTTTCTCTTTTCTTGTGTCTCTTTAATTCCATCTCTCATGCTTTTTTTTTACTGTCTCCTTCCCCCGTCATCCCTTTCCTCATGCCTTCCTGCACAATGTTCTCTTCAGCTCTCTTGCCGTCTGAGTAATTTTTTGTCCTCACCAGAACCAGAACCGTGCATTTTTGCTGTGCCACCATCTTATTTTTCCTTCTTCCCTCAAAAATCTCCAGCCACAACCCAGCCCCAGCTACAGACTTTTCTCTCCTACCAGCTTTTCTCTGCATCTTCCCATACTTTTCCATTCCAACTACTTTCTCTCACTGTTTGCCAGTCAGCTTCCATTTTCTTTTCTCTTGTTTTGACCTTGTTTATCCTATTGTCTTCTTTTCTTTCCACATTTACCCCGGATTCCCCTTTCTCTTATTTCTATAACTATGACCTATCTTATCCCTTTCCTGCTTCTTTCAGCTCTCCCTTGTTTTCCAAGATTCACAATCTTCTCAATTTCAAATATCCTTTCTGTACCTTCTTCCATTCCTCCACCTTCTCTAGTTCTTTCCAAATCCCTTTCCTCTCCTCTTTGCTTTCTCTCTCTACCACCTCACTCTATTCAGGTTCTGTTTCAGCACTGATGTCGTAATGCTTCTACAGCCACCCTGGTAGACTACGGAGGGAAAAAGGCAGCATGTCAGTCCATGGCAAGGAGCCCATAGTAACTCTTCACCTCAAAACTCACCAGCTGAACAGGAAAGCTAGTTGAAGGTGCCTTGAGAGCTTCTGTGGGAACCTGAGGGGTTCCTGTGGCATCTCTGAATGACCTGGGCCCTGGCCAGGAGGCTTTTAGCCCTGGCAGGAGGGTCAGAGACCTTGGTTTGCCACCAGGAATGCCTGTGGCTTTGATTTTAATCCATGGGACAAATNGGGTCACAGATTGGAAATTAATAGTAAACATTAAATACGTAGTTGATAATATAAAAAGACAGCCCGGTCTCGGGCGTGGGCAGTGTGCCTCGACCTCCCTTGCTGGGAAAGCTTGCAGCAGGGCAGAAAGAAACTGTATTAGATAAGATAATTAAGACAACCTTGAAAATGGGAGCCAAAGACTCCAGCCTGATTCTTCAGCAAGGCAGCTTGGAGAAAAGGACTTCTTACACATTGTGGGATCGCCCGGGACAGGGCAGACTCCCACAAGCTTCTTCCATATCCTAAGACACCACAGAGAGACCCAGACCCCCAAGCTCCTGCTGTGTGCACAAACCTTTGGACTGTGCCTTATTTGAATAATTTGTGTCTCTTGGGACCATGTGCTCAGATGGCTTACTTAGCTGCTTTTTTGTTGGGGTTTTTTTGTGTTCTTTTTTCCCCTGATCACATACCCAGATACTGAGGATTTACAGAGAATCAAAGAATATTGCAAGGGACTCCATGAACAGGGCAAGCCTTCATGCTGTATCAGGCTGCTTGATGACTCATTTGGATACTCCTATTTCACAGTAAGTCTGCTTCGTGAGCACAGTACTATGCAGATAAGTTTTCTGCCCTGATACTTCCCTGCTTGTAGTGCTTTCACTCCTTGAATGTTTTTCCCTCTGTTAGGCAGTGATATGCCTCACTGTACTATGGAGAAACAGGGTTTCTTCCCACATCTGAGCTCTAACAAGACTTGGAGGGTACAGGCAAGCTAAGTTCTCCTGAGTGCCAGACCACAGGAGACCCAGAGTTCATTGTTCTCCTAACACTCCTCCTGTGCTGCATGATGAATATTTTGCGGGACGGCAGAGTTGTTCTCTACCATCCTACTATTCCCACTGCTCAACTGTACTGGTGTGAAACAAGGGTTCTTGCTTATCCTGCTACATCTTTTGTAGCTACTACCCCAGCTGAAGCTTTGCTGCTACTAGGGTAACTAGAGTTCAGAACAGATGGTCTTCAAGCCTATCTTTACTTCTTTCATTATGGGACCATGGAGATGCTGCATGAAGCAGTCAGAATGAAGAGCATGGTCATTTATATAGCCACAGTCACAGATGGTCCTGATTAATTATTAGTGAAGTCAGAAGGAATCTAATCTTTATAGAAAAGAGGAATCTCTAACATGCTTTTTATATCATTCTTTTCGGTTTAGCTCTTCTAATGATTTTCTTGCAGCTGCTGCTGTGTGATGACATTTGTGGAAGATGAACTCAAACAGTGATGGACTGTGGATGCAGGGGGCTGAATCAGTTTCCTTTGATCACACCCTGGATGGTGGGAGTGATTCCCATGCATGATCAGCTCTCTCTGGCTAGCAAGGAGCAATATTCTAACAGATAAACAAGCAACTTCTTGTCATTCTTCCTAGGTATTGGGTAAAGGGCAAGAAATAGTCAAGTGTCAATGAGGAAAAACCAAAGGACTAAAAACAATAATTTGTTTTTGCAGTATGAATGACTCTTATCCTTACTGTGATATAGTTTCCCATGCTTGATAGCCTTCCCCTTTAAACTAAATGCTTGTCTTGGGTTGAAGACAGGTATCTGCTGGGAAAGGCAGAACCCTCCCTTATAAACCCCCCTCCCTCCGAATTACTAAAATTAAGCAGCCTTCAGGCAAGATATGGAGAGGAATAACAGTCCTTTATTAATGAGTATAACAAGATACAAATGAACAATAACTACGGTATTAACAACAATGACAACAACAACTACAAAGAAAAAAAGTCAGGGACCCCCTGCGGCAAAGCCAGGGAGAGGGATGGGGAAGGCCTTGCTTCATGAACCCCCATAAGCACTCTGGTGCAGGGATGGATTAGATGGGTCACCGTTCTTCCTGCAGTCTCAGCAGGCATCCCAGCAGGGTGAGCAGAAGCAGCAGCAGAAAAAAGAAGCTCCTGGGTTATGGCAAACTCCTTTCCCAAGCAAGGACAGCTCCGAGTGTGTCCTCCGCTCCAGCTGCAGAGCAAGAGTGATGATTTCCCCGCTTCCCCCCGGCCTGCCTTTGCCTGCTCCCTTCCCCTTTCCCTGGGCCTGGCAAGTCTCTTTGTCCTGCAAATATGCTCAAGTATCAGCCATCAGGTCCATGTTCCCCCCCCACAACAAGTGGGACAAAATTCTATAGGTAAAGAGAACAAAAGGGACAACACCCCAACCCCCCCACTGAGGCTGAAAATTGAGTTTAAAAATCTTAGTGTAGAATGGTACCTACTTCTGAGTTCTCCTCACCAGCTGACTTTTCCAGCCAAGTGGAAAGGAAAAGGAGCTACTGATCAGCTGTTACCTGTCTTCTTATCTAGGAGTACTGTATAGTTATCATGATCCAAACTGTAACATCTTTATCATTTGAAGCTGCTCCTTTCTGAAGTTCAATTTTGATTGAGTCCAAAGAGAGAAGAGCCACCTATGTGAAAATGAAGCTGGAATGGTGCTAAACCTCCCATGAGCAGAGGGGTCTCCAGAATTTCAGCTTAAGGCACAGAAGCTCATATTCATCTCCAGAGATAAAATTAGGTCAAAAAGGGAATGTTATCTGTTAGAAATATCAGTTCTTTTGTCCACTCCTCCCAGAAACATGCTCTTAAACACCTTATTACCACTTACTGAACAAAGTAGACCCTTTGTGAGTCAGCAGTGGACTCTTAATTAAAAGTATAGGGTTCTTTCTTTGCAGTTTTAGTATCACAGCTATCTGTAATGAACAATTTTCAGTGACAGAAAATCATAGGAAAGGACATTTGATTTTGCACTAACATTTCAATGAAAAAAGATATTTAATTAAAACTAAAGATTTTATTAAAGCTGCTAAAGAGGTGTGCAGGTGGCCCTCCTCTGCCTATCCTTTAATATGAAATCACTGCCTGCTGTTTGACTGCCTTCTGAGTTGACAAAGTATGCCTTCAGCACGTGCACAAAACCAGGCATTAAAGCTCAATCTTTGCCACTTGAACAGCATAGAGGAGCTATGGCAAGCTACATTAAGGGAGGGAAGGATGATATCACAAAATATGCTGAGAGACAAAGAGAAATACGTTGCTTCTTTGTACAACAGAGTGCTATGGGTATCAACTTTTTCCTCAGGTGTTGCTCTACGGAGGAGGACAATGGTAGGGGATCTGGGGATCCATACTTTGCAAGAAGGTATCAATAAGGCACAAAATACTTGGTAACTTTGCAAGAATTAATAGGATTGCTGCCAGCATTTTCTATTCTCAGCAGATCTGACAAAACTGTATAAGGAGCCAAAATACAGGAGCAGCATGTCTACCTTTCAAAATGTATGAATGAGCCAAAAGGGTTACTATGGAACTAGTTGCAAAAATGCAAAATGCTACACATGGAAGTGAACTCCATGTGTTGGTACAGGCTGGAGACTCTGCAGAAAAAGATCTTGGGGTCCTAGTAGGAAAGAAGTCAATTTGAATCAGCAGTAAGCTCTTGTAGCAATGCAAAAGTATCAAAAGTAGGTCGAAGGAAATGATGTTTCACTTCTACTTGGCACTTGTGAGGCTGCATCTGGAGTAGCCTTCTGTTCTGGGAGTGAGTCCTGGGGGAGGTCAGTAAGATGGTGAGGGGCTGCAGCATATGACCTTTGAGGGGATAAGGGAAGTGGGGAGAAAATAATAATAATAATAAAAAATCTAATAACTCTCTTCAGCAATCTAGTCAGCTTTATAGAGAAGAGTTGTAGAGAACACAGATCTCTACTGATTGTGCCTCTTCTGACAGATGTACAATCAAAGGGGAATGGATAGTGATAACACTTTGCAGGAAACAAAGTTCAAACTGATCATAAGGAAAATTCTTCTCTGTGACAGTGATTAAGAACTGTGACAGGCTGTCAGAGACATCATGGACCCCATTCTCCATCCCTGGACATTTTCAAAATTCAACAGGAAGACACCCTGAGCAACTTCATATAACATTACAGTCTGTGGTAACTTCAGCAAGGAGACTAGAGAGCTTCTGACATTACTTCCTACCCAAAGTACTCAATGATATGTATAAAATGGCAGCATCTGGAGAACTACTACAGAGCACCTAGCAGGTTTGGGGTATGGGGCTGTTGCGATGCGTGTTTTTTCCTGATTTCATTGTTAATTACATTATTGTAGTTTGTTCCTATGTTCCCCCCCGTTTGCTTGTCCCAATGGTTTCTTCCTCAATTGTACCCTCCCCTAAACTGCCTTTCAATGTGTTTCCTCCCCTTATTCCTGTACCTTCCCCACCATCACCCAAACTCTACCCCTCCTTCCAAACCTTCCCTTGTCAATCCCCACATGGGCCAATCCCTGAAGTCACCTGCTCCCTGGAATTCCACTAAACCTTGACGCCCCATTGGCCCATGTGACCCCTTCTCTCCTCCCCCTATCCCCACTGGTCCCTGTTCAGTTATGTAAGCCCCTTGTACCTCCC
>VXBU01010212.1:21914-55410 GCA_013400315.1 Bombycilla garrulus | reverse complement strand
GGCTCCCGGAGGGAGTTATCTATGACTAATAGGGCAAGGTGTTAATGACCCATTAACAGGAGATAGTCCGGTGGAGGAGGTAAGGAAAACACTGCCCCTCCTAATTTTAACAGTTCATGAAGATGGAGATAGAATACAGACCTTCTGGAATATTCTTACATTGTAACCTAGGACAGTATAGTGAAATAGAAGGGATGTCCTAGCTCACGTTTGAGCAAGATCTTACAAGACAGCTCTACCTCATCTCTAAGCTACACTCAAATCGCTGATTGATTTGTGATCTTTTTATATGACAAGTCTTGTTCTGGGACATCTTCCTAATACTTTGCATGTTGTCTCTGGCAATAGGCACCTTTTCCTGGAACATAAGCAGGAATGAGGTTCAGTGAGTATTCTGTGTACACCAGCATAACCTCAGCATGTGCTTGGTCCTCCAAAGTCAAAAGTCACTTCCTTTTATTCTTTCTACTTTTAACTTCCTCATTCACTACTTGAACCTATTTACACTGTTGGTCTCCACAGATCCTTCTAATAACCAATTCCATGATGCAATTAGGCACAGTGTGGAAAAGTACTTATTCTGCTTGCTGTAAAATATTGTTTAAATATTATTTTTCTCTTTGGCAATACTTCATGCGTGCAGAATGGAACTTCATGTGTCACTTTAGTGTTTGGTCACTCAGATATCTCAGATCCTTCCTGCAAAAAAGCTTTGCACACAAGGAGGCTCTACCTTGGGTAGGGGTATGCTAGTCATTTGTAACCCCAGACATAAATAATCTCAGTAAAGCAACAATGCAACAGTGTTACATCAGCTGAAGGTGACCCAGCATCCCTTTTTTGGCTTTAAGAGGCCAGGAATACTAAGAGTGTCTTGGTCTCTTGTCAAAAGCATTTTTGGGATGCTATTTTGTTCTGGATTTTTGCCTGAAGATATTTTTTCTATCTGAGTCCCAAGCCAGGGCTCTGGAAAAAGGCCTGTAGCAGGCCTTTTCAGTTACACTGAAATATTTTCATCCTGTTTACAGCCCAGTCTGCAGTTAACAAAAGCTTGTGTTGCCTGGGAAAGTTTGGCTTTACTGTGGACTTGAAGGACCTGCTAACTTTGGTGCAGGAAAGAGCCTCTGAGTAAAGCAGAAGTTCTCTCATGGGACACATATATTCTCTACAGTCCACATACCAATATCTCAGTTTTCTCTTCACACTAAGTTGATGACTATAAAGGAGCCCAAATTATTTCCTGTGTAATGAGAATGTCCACCCAGAGCTTGCTGCCTAGATGCCCATGTGACAACAGTGCTCCTAATATGGGCATCATGTAGGTCATCCTGTACACTCACTCCAAGTGGGAGCAATACTCACAGGCCTGTTGCCTGTCTGTAAAACAGCCTGCATTTGGTAAAGTTGGATCATATTGAGGTAAAATTGCTCTTACAAGCAATTGAAGAATATGCTTAGTTTTCAGAATGAGGAACACTTTAAGGACCTTTTGGTTTCAACCAGAATCAGCAGGTCTTCTTAGACTATGATACCACCCACAGGAAGTAGCAAGACTGGGCTGCAGAGCTGCCAGCAGACATCTCCCAAAAGATAAAACAGGAGAAAAATACATTTCAGCTTGTGTTTACAAATGGGAAGAAAGTACACATGAATGTGCAAAGCATCAGCAAGCCAAGCATCAAAAGGGAGAAAGCGTACTGACTATGCACACACCTACTGACTGTGGTGTTAGTTGGCAGTGTTGGGACTAAATAACTTTTAAAAGTAGCGTCACATGTCTGCTGACTGACTTGCCAAACTTGTATATGCATCTGTGGCCTAAGCAGGCTTCCACTTGATGATGTGCCTATTTCCATGAAGGCACAGACACTCCGGTAACACAAAACAAGAATGTCATTAAGTTGGAGAGACTCATGTCTGTCGCTTCAACACATACATCAGTGGAGCCTGAAGTGACTTTGCAGTGTTGTCACAGGTGATCTGGTTGCAGGGACACTGAAAGGTTGAGTAGAGCAGCCGCAGCACAATGCAATGACTTGCTGTCATTGCAACATCACCAGCAGCATTCACACTTGCTGCAATAGGTGGGGCAGAGAAGTGAAGACAATAAGATGCTGAGATATGTCTGGGATACACAAGAGCAGGTCACTGAAAATGAGATCCTGGTCAAATATATATATGAACCTGTTGTGTCCTGGCAATGTCCGAATTTCTCAGATAAACCTCCACAGACTTCAGGTTTACTTGCATTAACTTCAAGGAGAGAAAAAGGAGAAACTCCATAGAGAAGCTAAATAAGAGAAAATAATCAAATGCATGTCAGCCCTAACCCTAGGCCTTTCTTGTACTCAGTAGGTCAATAGGCTTTCCTTCCAACAGATTGTTTCATTTCCTGCTAGGAGGAATACAGCAAAAAAATTAACTGTTCTGTTTGCTGAGGAAACCCAGAGGCCAGGAATACCCATGCAACTAGCTTTGTGCTGAGACCACTGTTTACTAGAACTGGTAGGAAAGCAATTGAAGTAATTTCAAGTGACATAAATTAGCAGGGCAAGATTCAACTCCAGGGGCACAGGCTCTGATCAGCTGTAATGGGCATTAACCTTTTTCTCCATGGCCTAAATCACAAATGCCGCAATGTAAATAAAGAATAAACTGCAACTATGTTTACTTTACTACATCTTAGATTATCTACTTTTGGTAATAGCACTGTAGCTATCCTTGTCTTTCTAAAAAACATCAGTGTGCTGATCTAACATTAATGGGGACAATTTTCTGCCAAGCAACACTGAATTTTTATGGCCAGACATAAGTGCTAAAGCAGAGGCACAGGTATAGTGCTGTAATGATGGCTATTTATTAACAGTCTTGAGAGCTGAAACATGCCATTTTTAAGGCATTTAAATGGTATGGGGGGATTAGGTGCCTATTTTCATTAGTACTTTATGTACTTTCCCGTTTCCACGATATGCTGCAAGGTAGTTTACTTCCTAATCCAGCCTCTCCTTGTGCTTTTCAGCTTCTCTGTACCTTCTTTATCTCCTGTCATTTTACTTTCTTTTCCTAGTATACTTCTAAGGTATTCTATAAGAGCAGCAGACTGTGTACATCCTCCAGGTGGGTGGGCTGTCATCATGCAGAACAGAGGGAGATACCTCTCTGTCTTGACATGCCTGGAGAGATGTTCTCCATGATGGAAAGATCCTGAGGAGCACTTTGCTGCCACAGCCTTGTGAAGCAGATCTAGGACTGCCCATTGATTCTTGTGTGGTGCCCTGGCTGCTTGTGGAAAGCACCTCAGTGGCACCTTCATGCCATGCAGGAAGTTCTTTTGGTCGTGTAGGAATCTAACTGAAAATTAGTATGGTGCATCAGCAGGAGCAATCTCCTTGGCTTGGAAAACATACTCTGCTTTCCCAGAGGGAGCAGGTAGGGAAGAAGAATAATATGTGATCACAAGGTTCAGGGAGTTCTTAATGCATTTACTATCTGGCAATTTTTAGAAACCTCCTTGGGATCTCCTTTTCCTGCAGCTTGCCCACATAGCAATTGTGTTCACTGCCAATCTCATGTGATTGTGTTTAGTGTCACCCTACTGTTCCCAGCACCCTGAAAGTACAGCACCAAGCCAGAATGCTTGAGGAGGCAACTGGCAGCATTGCAGCAATTTCTCACCTCCCAAAATCCCTTGGTCTACAGACAAACATATTTTGTAGTGGGTACAGACCTGCTGGCTTTTTTTTTTACTGTAGCTGACAAGTTTATTCTGCGCTGGACAAACTCCATGGCAAAGAGGAAGGTGGGAGAAAAGTATTTTGGGCACACTTCTCATCATTCTCCATTGGAAATGAAGACTAACAGAAGACAAGGAAGTAACAACTCCTGCCTCAACTGTGCAGAGTATCTTAGAGCACTCTTTGCTGCAACATTTAGTTACACACTGTCAAGTTCTTGCATGTCGCCAAGGACTTTCTTTACTGCTGTAAAGGTCTTTCTTTAAAAGGTTCTCTGTATAGCTGTACAGCTGCCTGTTACATGACAACAAACTGCAATTTTTCATGCCATATCAGCAAAATTTTGCTTTTCAAAGTCTTCTCTTGTTCCATCTAGCAAATGATACTCCACTTCTATGCCTCAGGAAAGATATTTTTCCCTTCTGCAAGATGAGGATTTTCTTTTTGAAACATCATCTCACACAAGAGCTGTCTACACTGCAAATCAAATCAAATCAAATCAAATCAAATCAAATCAAATCAAATCAAATCAAATCAAATCAAATCAGCACAAATAATTTTTTTCCTACTTTCTGCAATGAAACATGACCAAAAAAAAAAGTTGCCAGGAAAAGCAATAGTTATTTTGTTTGAGTTGTTTGTTTCAGAAAAAGTAAACACAAAGCTATCATGTTTAGGCAAATGAGTATACTCCTATTTCACTCTAGGATGAATTATTTTTTGCCAAGTTTATTACCTCCCATTAAATCAATAAAGCAAATTTTAAAAGAAATTATGGTGTCTGAAATATCTGTTCAAAGTAAATTGTTTCTGCCTCTCTCTTTCTTTCTTTCTTTCTTTCTTTCTTTTTTTTTTTTTTAATTAAAACTGATGCATCCAGCTGTTGAAAAGTTTTTATATACAAATACATAAACCCAAGCACCTGATGGGATTACATTTATTCACAATTGGTTGTGCATATACAGTTGCTTAGGCCTGGAAATAAGCACTTAAATTCCTGCACTGCCCACAAAGAGGTTTCTTACCATGGAAGGTCACTTGGGTTTTGTGGTGATTAATTCCTCTACCAATGGTTATTTCTGCAGGAAAAATATGAGATTTCTGAGATTCTGGCATGATATTCAGTCAGATACTATTGTCAAGGTAATATTTTGAAATTTCTGATTATATTCAGGCTGCTTCCTCCCACCATCTTCAAGAAAGCTTTGCATTGCCCTTTGCTGAATTTAGAGATGAAGCAATAGTTTGTTTTCCTAAGGGGGAAAAGTTTGTGCTGTTACACACACATATGTGCTCTCCAAGATGAATAGCTCACAAATACTGTGAAGCAGTTTCAACACAACGGCAGAGCAGAGTGTTGAGTGTCTTAAGTTTCATGAAAATAGATGGTGTACTTATTACATGGTTTGGCCCATGGGTTGCAGTTTGCTTCCACTCTCTTTGCTTCTACTCTCATTTTTTCACTTCTCTGCTTTGCTCTCTTGGGAAAGAGGCAGTCAGGAAAAGGGAAGAGGGGAGCACAAATTGAAGGCAATGGTCTAGAAAGGAAAAGGTGCAGCTAGCAATCAAAAATATGCATATGGACTGCTCAGCCCATGACTTCCATCCACTTTACATCCATAATTTCTCCTGACAGCCCTGACATCATGCACAAAGGCAATCACTGGGACAGGAGGTATGCTCCAGATGCAGCAATGCGTTAACAAAAAGACTGAGGAAGGAATAACAGATGAAAAAAAGAAAAACACTCTTACTTGTGGGCATTAAAAATATTGCTCCCAGGAAATTTAGAAGCTGTATATAGCATAAACTTGGCTGGACACTTGCAGGTCACTGTAACAGTTCAGCTGGATCTGGATTCTGACACTTTAAGTTTGTGCCACTCCACTTAGAACCAGACATTTAATGAAACCTTCCAGCTGTGCAGTGAAGCCATATTTTACTATCCTGTATAATCATTTGGCTTGCCTGAATTAGGATGCCACACAAATACACACTATGCAAACATAAATGGTTTTTTTTTTTGTTAAAATAGTATCTTTCTTTGCTGCTTCTCAAAAATAAACTAAATTAATACACAAATTTTTAAAAACAAGAACACTTATTTAATCCAAAACTATGGCAGCTTATTGAGGTATGGACACATGTTTGCAGAACCAGAAGCAGATTTTATAAGAGTCACTTTTCTTTGTTTATATCACAAAGTGTATTTCCCTTTAAATACACACTCCAAAATTGCACTTGAAAAAAAGGTGTTGTTAGGTTGTAAGCAAAGTAAACAGTATTGTCCATACTTGCATTGTTCTTTTTTACTGTATTTCGATCATGTTTTCATGTCTGGTAGGCTACTGACTGGCCTTACATATGCACTTATGGCTCAGACATGAAAAATTACTCTGCCACAGATTCCTGACTCCAGGTACAGAGACATAGATGAAGAAATACTCTATCTTCACACAGGCAAAATCTTGACTGCTTGGACTGTGTCTGAATACAGACCACCAGGGCTCTGACATGGCTTTTCTCCTGCCCTATATTCCCAAATAAATTGTCTGCATCCCTACTGTACCAGAGTGGCTACAGATAAATGCCAGTACATAAAACCAAACTACAGCTTACCTATCAATCCCAGTAATTTCTATGCTGTACCTTTTATATGAGGATTCCAAACGATCTACCTGTGGTGCAGCTGACAATGCCTACATTTCAGCTATCTTGTCTTTGGTATTATCTGGGAGACTGAGGTGCATCCAGGGAAGTCCCCTCTGTCCATTGCAGCTCTCTGAACCTCCTACTTCTGCTTAAGCACTAAAGGTTTCAGCGAATGCCAAATGCACTCAGTTTCCATTTACCTCAACTACCAGCTAAGCACCTAGCAGCATCCAGACTCAAAGATAATTTCTGGCCAGTCTGCATCTAAACTTTGCCACTAAGGCCTAAGCTCAAATGAAGTTAATGCTCCTTCTTCATTGGTATAAACATCAAGTAAAATCAGAGATGAGAAAAAACCTTGCAGCAGAATAATTTCTGACAGTTTATGGTTAAAAGAACAGAGAAGTGCAATTTGAAATCACTGATTATGTAACAAGAGCCTGAGAACAGCACTAATATTTAATTGAAGGAAAAGTAACTGAAGGAGAATTGCTTGGAGATCTGCCAGAAGGATTTTAACAGCTGGAAGTTGAAAAGTGATTAATTTTGACAGCAATAAACACTCTGTGTTCATAAGCAATTATGTTTAGGTTTCTGAGCTGTTTGAATTATTTTCTGTGTACTATTAACATTCTATTATCCAGATAGGAATTCAGATTAATGTAATTTAGGAAATTAATTAAAACTTGCTTTTCCCCTAGCAGATACCCTCTTATCTTGGGGAAAAAAAATAAAAGTGAATGCATCCTGGAACGAAAATTCCTAAGAACTGATCTCAGTAAATAGTGATCACACTTAAAACCATCTCTTGAGAGAAGACAAGGGATGTCTGCCAGGGTAAGCCCAAGAAAAGAGAGAAACACAGAGTTTTTCTTGAACAGACAGTAGCTGCAATATGCCTGCTATCTATCTTTGTTATCTTTCCTGACATACAAGAGCAGTTACCAAAGCCATAGAAGTCTCCTATGAACAGGTCCAAGCATTATCCTGACTGCATCAAGACAGACAGCAAGAGCATTAAGGGTAAGCTAAAATAATTTCTAGTCTGTACTAGACAATTAGATACCAGCATTGGAGTGGTCAAATACATTAGCTGGACTTACTAATTTTGTGGTGGATCTTGAAGGTGCAGTGGAAACAAGATACAGAGAATGGAAGGTCTAAAAATCTAGGTTTAGCAGATATCAGGTGAGGGGTGGTCATTCTTAACTATGGAACAACCTGCAGACATTAGTGAATGGGAGATGTGGTATGGTCCTAGCAATACAGAATATTTAACCAGTAAACAAAGCCTCCCTGGACATGCTCTATCTTAAGCAGTCCAGTGCAAACCTCCAGCCAGCCAAGAAGGGTGGCCAGCCTAATTACACCCCACTTCAGTCAGACACTGAGATTAATGGATACAGCTCTCCAGTTGTAGATGACCATCTTCTAAAGCCCATCCTTTAAAAAGGACAAGGCACCATTGATAGCCTAAGTAGAAGAAAAGACCAAAGCTAGCTCTGCCCTTTTACCTGTGTCTGAAGGAACTTGTCCAGATGGCTGGAGATAAGAGAACACAGAGGAAACATATAACAACCTCACTTAGGAAGAAAATGACTGGGAATTTTTTTCCTGCAAGTGTTATGGTTACAGCTGTAAGAAAGCTCTTCACAATTAATAGCAAGAAAAGGCTGTTGCAACAGCCAGTTCTGAGGTACTGCCAGTTCTGAGGTACTGCATGTTCTGAGGTACTGCCAATTCCGAGGAGCTCAGAATGAAACACAACCTCCTTCACCTGCCCATATTGTGTATACAAATGTTTGTGAAACAAAACCAGACTCAATTTGCAGTGCTTTTCACACTTTGTACTGATAATTCAAACACCAGCCTTCAGGTCTGCCATCACTGAAAGTCTCACCACTCCTCCTGGGGGATTGAAGAGAGCAATGTGGTGGTGCAGCCCGCTGTGCAGGCTGGGGAGCAGCAGCTCACAGAAAACAAGATGCAGGGTGCTGCACTGGCATAGGAAATGCACTGATAGGCACATACCACCTGTTAGATTCACACATGTGTGATCTCAGTGTCGAAGGGGAGACTACTTCAACTAATCCTTCTCTCTCTGCTGCACATCACCCAGCCTGTACAAAGCTGGGTAGAGGCTGATTTGTTGCAGCGCACTTTTGTCCTAGCATGGGAGATTCCCGAGTTCGCATATAATCTCCTGACTTCCTCATTGTAAGAGGAATTTAAAGTATTTGCCAAGCCCTTAGCATAGTTTATAAAACCAAGAACTAGTAAAACAAGGTGAAGAATGCAGTTGCAGGAGGGCAGTTAGGTTTAGGAAGTGACACTTGGGAACTCTCTGGTGTGACTTTGATCCAGGAATTTGATGGGTATTTAAACTGGTCTCTAAAGACAGTGGTTAACTTTGACTAGATACACTGTTCTCAAATGGCTTTACTTCAGGAAGATGAGTTAGCTCACAGGCTGTTTTGTAGACTAGGTTGCCACTGGATGTATTTCCTATACCAGTGAACTAAGAGGAGGATCATCACTGGTTTTCCTTAGAATGGACTAATGCATGCTTAATTGGGCCTCCATCTAGTCAGTTTAAAATAGAAATTTCCTTCAAAATGCTTACTTCCACCCCCATTTTGCTCATTTCACCTCTACATGCTCCCAGGTTCAGAAATAACTAGAAAGAAAGGAGGACAGAGTGAATGTATCAGAGCAGAAAAGGACAGATGAATCATGAATTTTGTTGGGCCACACCTTATTTTTATGGGTGTGTTGAAATCAGGCAGAGGTCTAACATGGTGCCTATCATCGGGTTTTTCCTTCATGGGGAAAATTACATGGCCCTCATTATTTGTCAGAGACTTTTTACAGGTTGAAGCTGAGAACAAGAGCATCAGGCCCACATGTGGAATGCCTGACTCACTAACAATGTGCTGAGCCAGGGGGTTTACTGGATAAACCTCCAGACAGATCCAGTGTCAAAATTAAAGTTTGTTTAAAAAAGAAATCTGATGAGCTGCCAAGAATGAATATACATTTATTTCTCTGAAACCTCCCAGGGTTTTATTTCAGGAAGGGCTAAGCAGGGTCTTGGCATTTAGCCCCAAGAAGCATCATACTCACTCAGTTCCATCCAACCCATCACATCCCTGCATGCATGGACATTTCTTCCACTGTAATTTTATAGTGTTTTATTTCACTAGGTTACTTCAACCTTAGAAAAAGAGGTTTTAACCGGGAAGATGGTTACAATAAGCATCATGTGCTATTAAGTGCTTTTGATATTTAATGTCATGGCATGTATAAGCACCGTAAAATTGGATTAGATTCAGAAATAGTCCTCTTTCAGTGCACTAGTGCATGTTTATTGAGCCTCCATCTAGTTAGTATCAAACAGAAAATTCCTCTAAAATGGCTGATTTCCACCCCCGATTTGCTCATTTTATCTTCAGCTTTTTTCATTGGAGGACAATTAAAGAAGGAACAGTTAGTAAGAAATATGAACAACAGTTAATTCAAATGAAAATCCTTTTAAATACTATGTCTTCTCTGTGCACTTTGGGGATCACAGCCACAGAGATGGTATTATATGGAGAAGGGACAATTCTGGGTTTCCTACTTGGACAAAATAATTTGAGGAAATATTTAGGCTTGCCTAAATAAGTGCAACAATTTAAAATGGCTTCATGATCAAACTTGAACAGACGTAGCACAGTAAGAAAACTGAATCACAGTTCTGATCATTTTTCTGGTTTGCATTGATAAAATGTGCAAGACATGTTCCTCTCCTCTGCTCTGGCAACATTTCTTTCTTTCTTTCCTCCTTATTAATACAGAGTCTTGTTACTGCAACTGTCTAATAATCAGCTATCAGCAAACTACTTTCACAGCCACTGCAAAATGCAGCTGCACATTTGCCTTGCAGAGAGCGCAGAGGGGTAGGATTCATTAGGACATGTCATGGAATTGCACTGCTTTCCTTGCTAGCTGTTAGTCAGATGCTACCTAGTTCTAGCTAGGAAAGCTAGCTAAACTGCTTGGTGCAGTAAGTGGGAATTTTGACACAGCCTTTAACAGAGCCAATGTCTCAGGTCAGCTGCAGGATGTTAAGCATTTGGTCTTTTCATTGAAGAACTGAAAATATTTCATACCTCCTAACAGCAAAACATCTTTGATGTGTCACATTTTTAGCAAGACCCATGTATTTAAAAATTCTGTGGTCAGTTTGGCACTTGTTCTCACAGAATCACAGACCAATTGGGGTTGGACGGGACCTCTGGAAATCATCCAATCCAATGCCCCTGCTAAGTCAGGGTCACCCAGAGCAGGTGACACAGGAATGTGCCATGTAGATTCTGAATGGCTCCAGAGAGGGACACTCCACAGCTTCCCTGGGGCAGCCCGTTCCTGTGTTTATGGCCATTGTTCCTTGTCCTGCAACTGGGTGTCACTGAAAAGAGTCTTGCACCATCCTCTTAACACCTGCCTTGGAGATATTCATAAGCATTAATGAGAGTCTCTCTCAGTCTTCTTTTCTCTGCACTAAACAGATCCAGCTCTTTCAGTCTCTTCTCATAAAAGAAATGCTCCAGACTCATCGTCTTGGTCTTAGCTGGACCTCCTCCAGTAGCTCCTTGTCTTTTTTGTCCTGAGGAGACCAGAACTGGACACAGCACTCCATATGTAACCTCACTGGGGACAAGTAGTTCTCATTCTCACCCTGACTCTAAAAACACAACATCTATTCACATATGTTTAATGACCATGAGCATTTGTAGTGAACTCCAATAATATGTAAAATAGGTTATCAGTGGGAAGTCCTCCCTCTTTTTTCTAATGCTGTCTTTCAGGATGCAAAAGTGTCTTCAGTGCCTCTCATGCTCTGTTCTATCTTTATTAGTGCAGAGATATTTTGGCTTTCTCCATGGAGGCAGTTAATAAAATTTATTGTTAGCTACAAACTCTATAAATCCAGTCTCTGGAAGACAAGCCAATGCAATATGCTGGCTTCATAGCTGGAAGAATTAAACTAAGCAAGATCATTTGGTGGGTTTCTGCCTATAAGAGAGCTGAATGCCAGTTCATGCAGGGTTACCAAAGGCAAGTTATTTGTCCTCTATTGCAAAGCAAGCATAACTTAGACTGAGGTCTCCTTTCGTTCTTGAATCTCCCAAAGTGAGGATGGGGTTAAAAGAAAGGATTTTTCTAAATCCAACTCTATTCCAAAATGGTTAGGGATAAAACTAGCAGCAATTATGTACTGTTATTAAAATAGCACCTAGAGCTGAATGTCAGGAGCCTCACTAAACACACTGTGATGATTCCTGCACCAAAGAATTTTCAATATGAAAAGACAAGACAAAGACAGTACTGTTATTCTCATTTTGCAAACACTGAGCCTAGACACTGAGACTAAGTCACCACAGCACAGTGATTAGGTCACTTGCCAAGGTCAAGGTCATATAAGGGCTCTGTGCTAGAGCCCAGACCTGAGTCTATTTATATAACTCAAATATAGTTCTGTGCTTTGGAAGAGCTTACTTATCCTGAGTTTCCAGAATTGCGTTGATCCAGTTTTGATTTCCAGAATAAAAAGCCAGAAATCTCTTACTCCCACTGCACTCAATCCCCTCAGCAAGAGTTTGAGTGCAGGAAGAATACATTTCTAGAAATCAAGCCATGTTTTTTATAGGCCTAGGCTCATATCTTAAAGAGCCTCTGCTTCAGTCAGACCTGTATTGCCACCCTACCCACTGTTACATGCACACAAAATCCCAGCAACAGGTCATCTAATATTTGCTTGCTGAGAGAAAATGCCCATTTTTTATTGCTAGCAAAATAGTGATAAGGAATCCTATCTAACAACAGACTTGGGCATCTGGCCTGGCTAAAAGCCTTTGAAGTGATTTTTTCCAATTATTTTATAAAGATTGTTTTAATGACTGTCTTACTTCTAAACAAAACCAAAGCCAATTCTTTATAGTCAAAATCTCCATTCCATGGTCAAAAGTAATGAACTGAAAAGGTAGAAGGTTCAAAGGTAGAACTGCCAGTGTTTAATTCTCACTTACTTTCAAGGCCGTAAAGAACTTGATGACTCTTTGTGTCTCTACAAAACTTTAAATATTTTGGGTCTTACATAGAGAATACAACTGAGAATCACCCACGTCTAGAATGCTGTTGAGCTCTTGGGAATTACTGAGAACTCTCTCACTTCAAACACAAACTGAAATATTTTATGTGTAGTCTACAATTAGATATTGCTTTGCTCTGAAACAAATTGCTTATCTCTTCTGGTTGATACTGTCTTCTACCCTGGCATTTTACAAAAAATGAATGCGGATGACTGAGATGTTTCTCACTCACCTGCATTTCTTGCTTGAGAAGCAAAACCATTTTATTCCTAACAGGTATGACAATTCACAGAAGTAATTTCTGGTGAGACTCGTACCTCTTGTTGACACATAATTTTTAATATAAAGAGGGCAAAACAGTTTATATTACCATATTTTGTAAACTCTATTTCTGGTGAATTTTTGACCTCCACTACCTCTTTTACCACCATCTCTTTACTTAGAGGTCAAGGTGATTGGTTAATTTATTTCCCATCAAAACTGAGAGCTCTTTTCTGATTATTCAAGCTAGCAGGAGTAAGAGAAGATTTCTGCTTTTCTTCCAGTACTCATTCAAGCGTTTATTTAGATAGAGCTACACTAACTTTCTCAGGGATTGTCTGCCCCCAGTTAGTGGAAACAATCCCTGAAAATTACTTATTTCTGCCTGAGACCAAACACTGAAAGCAAATATGAGAGTAGCCAATTCTGATGACGCAGAAGCAGAATCCCTTTTGTCCCAGGTTCTGAGCCCAGTGTTAAATTCACTTCTTAAATTCTGTAGAAGGATGAAAATAGAAAGGAGGAAACTATTTCTGGAAGTATGTTATTGCTGTTACAGAAATGCTACATAAGTTTGTGTCAAATTGTAAAAAATACCAAATTCATAGTTAAATAATAATGTAATTCCCATTGTTTATCACATAGACCTGCAAACAAATCAGTGATTTCCAGCATGACTGAGAAAGAGTCTGCAAGGAAGTTTGCCTCACAAACAGGAAGTCCAACTCACTAACATAACAATGGAGGTTTGGCATCTTCAAAAACATAAAAAAAACCCACAAAACTCAACCACCCCCCCTAAAAAAACAGTGCTCACTTGTTTTCTCACTAAATCGTTCTAGCTTTGCAGATAGCATCAAACCATTACACAGGTTATGCTGCTTTTAAAAATAGAATGTTTCATTATTGATTCATATAGATGGTCAATAAAAACAGAAGGGTTTTGTTCACTTTGAAGAATGTTAATAGAATACTAAGCTGCAAATTAGAATATCAGATAAGCTAGTCCTTATTGACAAATTAATTATTTCTATAATTCATTGCTTTTTTTAAATCAAAAACTCATGAAGTCAGTGGGTGAGCTGTTCTGAGGAAGAATAATCAGAAGATAATCATGCCAGATTTGAATAATTTTGTCACAGCTCTTCCACTTAAGGCTTCTCTAGTGATCTAAAGGATGGGATTTGAACTTCATTACAAACTGCTTATGAATATAATTCAGATGGATGGGAAAGTAATTTGGAGAATTTTTATCCTAGTAATGAGTTGCCTTTGAAGCTTGTGAGCTGGTTGTTGGACAAATTTGTAAACAGATAATGCTTGTATACAAGGAACTAGGACTAAAAGTTTTGTATTTTATTAATTAAATTTGTTTCTAAGCAAAACTAAAGAACATTTATATAACTTTTTTTTGTCTTATTAAATATGCCTTCCGTTGCTCGGATGGCTGAAAGTTTTTAAGGACTCTAATGTGGGCAGGATCCAGGGGTGAGACAGACCTTCTGCTGCCGCAGATGGCCCGGAGAGCAGAGTCCCGGGAGGGACTGCCTTGTCCTGGAGATCCTCAGCAGAGACCCTGGCCCCCAGGCTATCCTAGCAAGCTCTGCCTGAGGTAATCAGGTGGCTCAGCTCTCAGTGATTTCCAGCTATCAGTGATTTCAGTTCTCAGTGATTTCAGCTCTTAGCTTGCTAGGAATTGCCGTTGCTATCTCAGGGAAAAGAGACGAGAAAGCTGTATAGAGATTCCACAGAATAGTTTATTGCAGGTTCCGTGAAGGGGTGTCCAGTGACTGCTCTTCCACTGAACTGGGCAGAAGTACGGATTTTTGTAGAGTTAGTTAGGATTGGGAAACTAGCCAATGGTTTAGGGTCAGGGTGAGCTAACCTATAGTCTTAGGACATCTGGAATGTAGCCAATAGCATTACAGAGAGATAAGGGAGGGTCTTGAGGCGGGAAGCAGAGCCTAGTCCATGACCAGGCATTTTCTCTCCAAGGAGGCCTTGCAGAGGGCTCTGTGACTGCAACAGGACCCCATCTCACTGGGCTGAGACCATGTGCCTTTTTCCAAGCTACACCCTAGTCTAATAAAAGAGAGACTTTTCCACCTTACCTCCCTTACATCCCTTAGATACTCAAAGCAACTTCATCGATAATCCTTTGAGAACCTGCTCATGCAGCATGTGCTCGCCCAGCGCTTTTACGGGGCTGTATCTTTGCAGATCGTGTTACCAGCACTATTCAGCTGCCCCAAAAGACACAGATACCTGGTCTGGTAGGTGGTGCATCACAGTCACTAGAATGTAGAGGCTGCATAGCATACATGCAGTATCATACTCACCAGCTGCTCATCTCATTTACCTTATACAGAAAGAGTTTTGCAGAGTGTGCTACCAGGAGCAGGAATTTTTTTGTGCAGAATGACCCACTGCAGGCCCTGAAGATTTATCTCCATGTAACAACAAGCTGGCACCATTACTGACAATTTTGTTTAAGTCTTTCCTAAGACTGTGCTCTGCATGACTGCTGCAAAACAGGAAGGTTTCTGTGATGCAAGCACACACACACACACCTGCCACTTGTTGCAATCTTTGAGCATCTAGCAAGGCCTCCGTGGAGAGAAAATGCATAGTCATGTACTAAACCCTACTTCCTAAGACCCTCTGTTATCTCCCTGTAACACTATTGGCTACATTCCAGATGTCCTAAGACTATAGGTCAAAACACCAAGACCTCAGACTATTGGCTAGTTATCCCAATCCTACCTAATCCTATAAAAACCCCTACTTCTGCCCACTTCGGCAGAAGACGCCGTTCCTGGACCCCTTCGCGGAACCCCCAATAAAGACTTCGTGGAATGCGCCGCTCGGCTCTTCTCGTCTCTTCACCCCTGAGCTAGCAAAGCAACTACCTGGCAAGCTGCGAGCTGAATATCACTGAGAGCTGAAATCACTAAAAGAGCTGAACTGCCTGATAGCTTCAGGCTGATTGCCAGGATAGTTCACGGCTAGGGCGTATGCCGGAGCAGGACGAGAGCCGCTCCTGGGACCGAGACCGGGACCTCGCTATCCGGGCAATCTAAAGCGGTACCGGGGGTCTGACTGCCACCCAGGCTGGCCACCCGGGCAAGGCGGGCAACCCCTGGTCACCGTTTTAGCCACTCCTGGGCTACTCTCATTGAGGTGTGCAGGTAAGGACAAAGGAGACCCACAAACCTTTTCAATTAACAATTTTTCCTGCAGCTGGCATCTCAGCATCCCAAAACCATGCTGTAAGAGCTATAAATCTTAGGATCATTCTCGGACATGCTCCCTTTGTCAGAGCATGGCATGCAGAAATCTCAAAGCCTGAGATTAACAGCTGTGTTCTCAGATTAGTGCAGTATAGGCTGGGTTCAGTTTAGCACACAGTACCTTCAAGAAGTGAGTCTGAACAGCATACTCCTAGCAACTTCAAACTTCATCAGGGCCTGAGTTTTGAAATTTGCATGTTTCAGCTGGCTG
Organism: Bombycilla garrulus; assembly: GCA_013400315.1. Classification (NCBI taxonomy): domain Eukaryota; kingdom Metazoa; phylum Chordata; class Aves; order Passeriformes; family Bombycillidae; genus Bombycilla; species Bombycilla garrulus. Next base: position 39,128 of record VXBU01010212.1, on the reverse strand, counting down.
TAGTCATAAAAGCACCAACTCAGTAACTCAGTTTAAAGACACATTCCAGTGTGTCATACTAAGCCTCTTACAGCCCCTGGGAGGATGTTTCAGCATGTGGCAATGCTACTCCCATGTTCACACACCTGGCAGAATAAATGCTTCTTTCAATTAAAAATGTCTTTAAGAATGCTAAGATAAGAAAGAGGTACACAGTGCTTGCTTGTGCACTGGTATCTACAGTTTTCAGGCTTAGACTATCAAGCAGACAGAAAGAAAGCAGCACACACAGAATGTGTCTATTAATAATAAACCGGTTTTTCTCTGTACACCTGAAAATATTTTCTCCTTGAAGACATACATAACCATCAGTACATTAGAGATGTAAAATTCCAAAAGAAAATGGTATCAAGACTGTCCAGATAACATGTTTGAAGTATGAGCCTTCTGGTCCATGCTGAAGGCAACATCTTGTTAACATGTCTCTTAGCAGTTTTTGACAAAATGTATTAGGTCATTACAAATAAGCCCTGAGAATAAGCAGTCTGGCTAATCTAACTGAGAGAAAGAATAATGCTTTTCAAAAGGATGAACTGACTGAAACAGGAAATCTAACTTCACCAAGGAAGCTTTCTCAGCAGCAGCTCATATAATACCAATCGCAGAAATTTCAAATGCTTAGTGTTTTGCCGTGATTTTCCTTCAGCCTGCTGTTCCCGATGGTACTGACTGGAGACTCAGACAAATTGTTTAGGCTTGGAATTGGCAACATACAAAAACATTTCAAATTTTATTTTTAAACTCAATTTCTACCTTAAAATTATCTAGGATTCTTTTTAAACCTTTGACAGGTCACTTGAAATGCTGTTAAAGGCTGTCACATTTTTCCTAGCTAAAACCCTCTTAACTTCTATCCTAAGCCCATTAAACCAGGACAATAAGGCTTCTGCTAACATTCTGCAGAAATTCTGCATCTACAGAAACTAATGATAAAATTTCCACAGACCTCAGTAGGTCACAATACTTCTCCTTCAGACTTGCAGTATATAAATATTAATTTGCCATAATATTAAGCCAGAAAGAAATATTTGAAATAAGATGGTGCAATTCTGTATGCATTATAGAAAGGTCAGTAGAATTTATATCCCTGAGTGTATATAGAGCTGTACATCAATTGCTGGGCTTTATTACTCTTCCATGCTGGGAAGAGTTATTATTTGTTGCTCCAAATTCTCCACTTTTAAAAACATATGCATTGTCAGTCTGTAAAATAATTGGTGCTTTCTGAAATGTTTATTACTTCTCATAAAAGAGAGCTCTAAACAAAAAGTATATTAGGGGAGTGTTCTAAAGATTGATTAAAAATGGAGAATTATTTATTATTTCTTGCAATTTTTAATTATCATACAAGAAGGATATGCATTTGTTTCATAGAATGTGGTAGTTCTTTGCTTCATCTTAGTGATCAGGTTGCTCCACATCCTTTTTATGGAGTACCCTGTACCTTGAGATTGCATGTTCATCACACAAGTTGAAGGAAGATTGTTTTTCTGAACAGAGCTGCCTAGATTTCTAATGGTATTTATAATATTGCAACTTCAGTAATTTTAAATAAACCTTTACATTTTATTTCTCTGTAAACATCCCTGATGTCTGGTGTCCCTTACTTGGAGCCATGCGTGTATTGTTTCAGAGTCACTGTGCAACCAGTGCTGAGCCAGCTGAGCTTACTGAGCCAGACCATGGAGGATGTCTACAGTCAAGTAAGCAGCTGTGTGAGTGCTCTCTGCCACCCACATTGGAGAGGCTGAAGTCCATCCAACCCTACCTGAAACTGGAATGAGAACATGTGTTTGCCTGCCTGCATGCATGTAGATATGCCTTTTATCTTGCCGTGATACAGCCAACACTTGGAGGATCATGCCAGTTCTCAGACAGTTCAGGTTTTGATGAGACACTCTTTAATAATGAGAGACAAGAAGGATTCTTGTTATCCTAGGACAGACATTCATTGCATTCTACTGGCTGTAAAGGGCACCCAGGGTAGCTGATTGAGATGAAGACATTTATGCTGTAGCCATCTGAAAGTGGGAAAGTAAAGACTCATTTTAGTTGACAGTTATGAGTTTCATACTTAAGAAAATTTCTCAATGAACAACTGGGGAGGTCATCCTTTTGCAGTGCGCATCTTTCCAGAGCACTAAATGCTAACTGAACAAGCATAAGTTTTAGGTGTTCTTAAAAATCAGCTTTGAAAACAGTGGCCTTTCTGGTGCAAGTCTGAAGACCTTCAGTGAAAATCCCTGATTAAGAGGGCAAAACACAGCAAGTCCTTCCCTCTCTGACAGATTGATGCCAGTGACAGAAGGGTGGAGCAGCCAGTGAAGCTCAGCCTTGCCATGGGAAGACGGTGAGGGATGTTTCAGCAGCCAGGGCTCTGTTTAGGGAGGGAGGAGGTGGGTCTCCAATTAATTATAGGCCTTGGCACAGGTTCAGATGTTGTCATGTCTGTGACTTGATAGGTTTAGAGGAAATATATATCTGGAAGGAGGATCTGTCCAGAATGATTGAGTTATACTTCAGTTGAAAGCAGAACAGATGTATAAGCAGAAGTGATGGTGTCATTGAGAATCAGTTTCATATCTCATGGGAAAACCTTCATTTTTTGAAAAAGGATGATATGCTATACTGCACACATATCCCCCTATAAATGTAATCTATTTGCCCTGCTCTGAAAGTATGTGTGACAGCTGTTCTGCCCAGAAGCAAAATGACATTTTATATCAAAAGCATTATTGACTTCCTCTCTTAACTGACTTTGGTAAAACATTCAAAGCAAATGTTAATATACAATACAAATCTACAGAAATTGTCAGCCTGAAAAGTGGAAAGGATTTGGCATTTTCTTCTAACTCTTCGTATTTCAGATCTTTCTGCTTTTCCTGATTCTGTCTGAGGAAACACCTCCATTATGGATCAATCATTGAAAAATTGAAAAAATGCGAGAAAAATCTGCTCAGGCAAAATTCACAGGTGAAGGAGGTAAAATTTGTTGATCTCAGACATGCATTCAGTTTAAATTGATCCTGAACAGGATGCGGGTAGCCAAGTTTTCCAGTGTCCTGGCTGCAGGGCCAATGGATTACCAGTGCCCACTGGAGTATGGTACCTTTGCCACAGGAATGGAATTCCCCTGAAAAGCAGGATCAGTTCCCCACAAAATCTGTGACCTGCTCCTTACTGTACACTTTCTCCTGCCACCCCTCCATCTCCTGGGGGATGGTAGTCCCAGGCCATCTGCCTGGAAGTAATGGGCCTTCACTCTAATCCTCTTCTCCTTGGACCTCACTCCCTGAACTCGCCCAGCGTTTGTATCTCATCAGTACTAAGTTCATGTCTCTTTGTGCTTACCATATGGCCTAGCACTTACTCTGTCTAGCTGGTAGAATAAAACACACCACAGAGAGGGCACAGGTGACTCTTAAAAGAAAGACTCTTAAAAGAAAGAATAGATGGTAGGTACCTCATTAGGTTTTCAGAGAAACCCCATGTGCATGCTCTGGGCTGCTGCTAAAAACTGCTGAAAGGCATTGTCATCAGGACATCTCGGCCATCAGCTTAATGCTCTGCAGTTAAATTTTGAATGCTTGTGAAATGGTTCCCATGTCCTGTGGCTGAAAGTCAGTGAATGAACCCTGTGAGCAAATCCAATTTTTCTGCTGCTTTTGGAAAGAAGCCAAGACCATTGGAAACAGGTTGTGATTTAAATAAATAAATAAATAAATAAATAAATAAATAAATAAAGTGTTCACTGGAATGGGGAAAACTATTCAACAGTAGTCATATGGATTGAGAAAGGTCAAGTCCTCCATCCAGAAGAATTGTATATTTACAAAATGGAACATCTCTAGCGAGCACTACAGCAAGTATGCCAATACCAAATACATTATAGCTCATAATCAAGGCACAAAAGGGTTGCGTGAGAAGGAGGTCCATGTGCCATATGGATGTGAGAAAAATGCATTTCTCTTACAGATAACTTGCCTATCAACAAAGGGATGTAACTTCACATTAAGTTTTGGTCTCAAAAAAAAGGTTGTTTGATCTAAAAAATAAAAACTTTTATAGGGAAATTCCAAAACAGCTCAATTTCTAATATTTATCTCCTGGGAATTCATTTACCAGGTGCACACAAGAACTGGGAACATTTCCTTTTTGGCCAGCTCTCCTTGCTTGTGCTGGCTGCAGGCCACACAGGTAAGCCTCAGCTGCTGTTATCTAAGCTATGAAATACTTCAGAAAAAGAGAGGAAGATACAGAATGATATCTGTATCATCAATGAGCCAAAGTCAGAAGTTTCAGCTGTTGGTATCAGCAGGGAAAATGTAATGGTGTTTTCAAGACTCTTATATTCATAAACTTTGTTTATCTACAATAATCCCTGTGGAAGGGTAGATTTGCAATAGCCATTATATTTATCATGGTGACACTTCTTGTTTGATGAGAAAAGCTTTTTTGGGGTGTGATAATGCACAAATTTTGTCTATTTATTGATAAAAAATAGATACTTAATGCAATTAAGGAATGAAGAAGACTTTTGCCTTTTTCTAATCTTGTAGGTGAGCTTAAATCCAGCAGCAAATTAAATATGCAGTTGAAAGATGTTTGTGAGGGAGCATCAGTTCAACACTGGAGGTTAGGGAAGTGGTGACTTATTCACACTTTTCACTGGTATGCTCTTTCTAAACTGTAAAACTATTCTACTAAAACAAATCGGGACATCCGTTTCTGATAAATCATCTGTTTTTCATTCCAGTTTTACTAGTAGTAGATTTTTAAAGTTTTGTCATCAAGAAACTGATTTTACATTACTTGCCTTTGTCATCATGAATAACATGTAATGGTTTGCAAAATGCAGTTCTCAGTTTAGTGCAGGTACTTGTTGCTCAGAATATATTGGTGACCATTGTGTATTTTCACAGGTGCTACCAGTTTTGTTTTAAACCCACTAATTTTCATCTGTTCCAGACTAGCAAAGATATTTAAAAAAATGAATACAAACAGTTCTTGGCAAACATTCATTATGTAGCATGTTTAAATTCTGGATCATCCATTCCATAATCTTTTTTCCTGTTTTGTTGCTTTGGATTTAGGTGAATTTTCTAAAAAGAATTTCAGTCATTAAGAGCTTCACCAAGCCTGATTTCTGTACTGTCTTACCGAAGCATTTTAGACTTGTTTTTATACACAGAGCACGTTGCTGCAACAAGCCCTCCACAGGACTTCTGTTTTAATTCAGATTGAAGATGTCTTCCGTGGTTTAGTGATAATATTATTTTGATTTTCATGTGTGCAAATTTTTTTTCTCTGTTGATGTGATCGATGCTTGTGCTATGTATGCAGATTTTAATGCTATTTCTTAAACACATGATTTACAGAGGTGATGGGTGGCATGTATTTTGTGTGACAAGGTGTTGGTGGTGAGGCGGCGATGGCTGCAGGGATGGTTTCTGTGAGAAACTGACAGAAGTTTGTCCCATGTCTGACAGAGCAAATCCCAGCCAGCTCTAGGATGAACATGTCACTGGCTATGGTTGAGCCCATCAGTGATGGCAGTAACACCTTTAGGATAATGTGTTTAAGAAAGTGGGAAAAAAATTATTGGGCAGAAGCAATTGCAGCCAGAGAGGAGAGTGAGAACACGTGAGTGAAGCAGCTCTGCAGACACTGAACTCAGTGGAGAAGGAGGGAGAGGAGGTGCCTGGGCAGAGATTGCCCTGCAATCCATGGTGCAGACCATGGTGAAGCAGCTGTGCCCCTGCAGCCCACTGAACTCCACAGTGGAGCAGAGATCCACCTGCAGCCTGGGCATAACCCCACACCAGAGCTGGTGGATGCCCAAAGGAGGCTGTGACCCTGTGGAAAGCCCACGCTGGAACAAGGTCCTGACAAGACCTGTGGCCCTGTGGAGAAAGGAGTCCACACTGGAGCATATTTTCTGGCTGGACTTGTGACCCTGTGGGCAACCCAAGCTGGAGGAGCCTGCTCCTGAAGGACAGCAAGCCATGGAAAACAGGGTCCTGCCTCTCTGGACCAAGTGGTAGGGAGGTAGAGAATAATGAATGAAGTCTGGAAAGGAGGGAGAGGTGTGGGAAAGGTGTTTTTCAGATTTGTTTTATTTTTTATTATCTTACTCTGATTTTGACTGGTAATAAATTCTATTAATTTTCCCAAGTTTTATTCATTATAGCAATCTGCGATTGACCTCTATCTGTCCTTGTCTCAATTAATGAGTCTTTAATTATAATGTCTCTCCCCTGTCCAGCTGAGGAGAAGGGTGACAGAGTGGCTTTTGTGGGTAGCTGACATCCAGCCAGGGTCAACCCACACACTGCCCTGGGAAATGGTTTGAGAGAGGCGATTCTGCCTCTTTTCTTAGCCCTGGTGAGGCCTCGCCTGGAGTGCATGTACAGTTCTGGGCTCTTCGGGACAAGAGAGATGCGGAACTCCTGTAGGGAGTTCATCAGAGGGGAACCAAAAACATTAAGGAACTGGAACATTACTCTTAACTAGTGACAACTGAGCAAGGAAAACCTGTTTGGCTTTAAAAGAGATCACTGAGAGGGTATCTAGAAGATGGATCTAGGCTGTTCTCAGTGGTGCGAAGGAGTAGGACAAGAGGCAATAGGCAGAAACTGATGTCAAAGAAGTGCCCTCTAAATATGAGGAAAACCTTTTTACTGTGTGGGTCACCAAGCACCTGAACAGATTGCTGAGAGAGGGTGTGGAGTCTCCTTCCCTCAAGAAACTCAAGAACCATTTGGATGCAATCCTGAGTGCCAGGGGATCCTGCTTGAACAGGGAGATTGGAGTAGATCATCTCCAGTGGTAAGACAGACATTCAGTGATCCCTTCCAGTCTTAACCATTCTAAGATTCTGTGAATTTGTGATTAAATACCTGAAGGAATTGAAAAGATCTGTAGAGATGGCATATAGATACATGATTTAGTGGTAAACTTGGCAGTGTTAGATTTATGGCTGGACTATATGGTCTTTTCTAATGGATTCTGATTCTATGATCTTGGTGGAGATGAACAAGAAACTTAAAAGGGAGCTTTGGACTTACCAAGTGGTACAAGCTAGCCGGATGAGCTACTCCTCTTGTGTCTCTAGAGGCTCTGGCCACATATCATGTGGATGGCAGTAGCACTTCTGCTGTTGGGTATGAGCTGTTTTCATGTGCTTGTTTCCCAAGCCTATGAAAGGGAGAGTCTTCTTCCTTCCATATGCTCTGCCATTCAGAAGAAAATAAGATTTTACAGAACTAACTTTCCTGTTCAGGAATAACTTCCTGTATCATCCTGGTACACCCAGTGAATAATGCCTGATACAATTGTTGATTTGTTCCTACAGGTAGGTGAGTATTAAGTTCTCCATTATCTAGTACCCCAGCAGAGGAAAGGAAATGTTAGCTAGAGAGGAGAGTTAAAATGTCCAAAAATGTGCAGCAACCCCATTTCACCCTCTTCTTCCTTCATCCCTTCTATACACATGAATATTTTTTTCATACAAAATGAAATTCTTTTTCAAGTTCAGCAAATTCACTTAGAAACAAGCCTAGATGACCAAACCTTACCATAATCCTTGAAATAAGCTTTAAGGAACCCTGACATAACCAGGAACCACAAGGGATTCAGACAGTGTAGGAGTCCTGCAATCAGTTGAAACTGAGTCTCTACTTGCAGGATCAGAGAGCAAACACTGGAGGTTTTTTTCTGAGACAGTAGATAACCACATACTGAGGACACAATTTCAGAAACTAAACCCTAAGAAGTCTCCACTTCCCTGTTCTTCTCCCTACATGAAATTTTTCAGTAATCCCACCTGATTCTAAAGAAGACTTTCCCATCACTTAGCTTTTTTTCTAAAGAAGATATAACTGAAGATTAGATTCACACAGCCAGGAACAGCTAATCATTCTGTTGCTCCAGTGCCTTTAGGAATTGCAAACAAATGTGTTTCCAGTGCTAAAAAAAGAAACTCTAAACAAGCAAAAAAATATCTCTGCCAGAGCATCTGTACAAGCCTGTGACTTATACCTCTTGCATGCAGTCATTTTTCCTCAACAATGACTCAAGTGTCCTTTTTTTATAGGAAACTCTCTTGTCAGGAACTCCCTCCTGCAAATCCAGACATGCAGTTCAGCACAGGAAGTCAGGCTGTCATGGCTCCAGGCATTGTTAATAATTTTTAAATGATCATTAAAAAGCAGCAGCAGGGAAAGGATGCAGCTCTGGTGAGGTCAGATAACAAAAATGCCTCTTTTTGGGGGGAGGGGAAGAGGAGGCAGTGTAAAATAAAAACACATTTTGCAGATCGAGTTTTAAATAGAGTATTCAATGTCTTGGAGTTTAGGTCAGGAGAAGAAAAATATAGTACTGATCTGACAATTTCTGAGGCCATTCCTACACTGCTTCCTGCGGCCCCTCTCTCCCAGCAGACAGACTCACACTCCTTCTGTCTCTGTGCAACCACAGAGACTTTGCTGTTCCCAGTGCTGCTCAAGTCTAATGCTTCAGGTCTCTAAGACCTGACAACTCTCAAAGTGCTGCACATTGCAATAATACTGCTCACTCCACAGTTTCTGGGTACTGTGCCCTGCAACAAAAACTTTAAAAATCTTTCATTTGTTAAAGCCTTTGGATTTAAAACACTTAAAATTCATATCTAACTTAAATATTGTAATGCTGCCTAATTTTTACAGTCCTTATGTGCTGTACCTATGTATTTTCATCATTAATTTTGCCCACACATGACTTTAGTGTCATTTGTGCCATCAACAAATGATGACATAAATGTCATTGACCCTATTGTTATGAGAAATGTATAGCACACTGTATTTCTTCTCTCCTCCTGAACCTCTCCTATACACTACCATATGGTTTCTGTACCAAGGGCACTCTTCCATCTGGACTATGGAGCCTAATGCCCTGAGGAAGACACTGACATAAACCAATTTATGTTAAGACCCAGACCTCAGACATACGATATTAGTGTGCCATACGGCTGGCCCCCACAGATAAGGATGGATTGTCAGCTTTCCAATAGCTTTCCCAGTTTCTCCCTCCTTTGGTGGTTCTGGTTCTCAGCTGTGCCAGGCATGTCTGTGTGATACTCTCGGACCCAGTGTGGTTAAAGATACTGCCCACCATGCCACCAGGCTCCCGCTAAGGCCCCTCATCAGCAGGAAAAGCCCGGACTGCCCATCCTGAAGGCACACAGGGTATTCTCATGGCACTGCCTCTGCTCAGCAAGAGTGGTCTCAGTGGAGGTATCAGAATCAGATCACTGGCCAGCAACCCTTTTATATCTTCTTTCTTTTTGTGAACTCTCCCAGTTTAACCCCATTGTTTCTCAGCCCTGGTTGTTCTCCTGCCTACTCCTCCCCAGATTTTGATCCCCATTTGCCTCCAGGGACCTCTTTTACCTGTGTGAAAAGCAACCTCTGTTCCTGTCAGGAGGAGAGAGTCGATGTAAAATAAAACTTTCCACTGTAGATAAAGGTAGTACTTTTGTTTCCAGCCTGTTTTTGTCATTGCCCATCATAGAGATGCTGCCCTTCACCAGTACAGAGAAAACATTGATAACATCTGGTGGCACCTCCAGCATGTGCTGCCTGGGTGAACACATCAGAGGGTGCTCTGTACCCCAACTCTCAGGCTGCCAGCCCTGCCTGTAAAGGGGAAGCTCACAGCCCAATGGCACCATGGTGCTAGCCAGCAGGACCCTGCACCTCACTGCCAGGAGACCACAGTGAAGCTTTCAATCACATATATTTGCAATTTTCAGAAAAAATACCAGAGAAAAACTAATGGTTGATGACCTTAAAAACAAGGCACAAATATTTGCTTATTAATCTTCACTTAACTTCACAATGCAGCCCTGCACCTTTTTATTATGTTTTTTTTTTTTTTTTTTTTCTTTGCTAGCTTTCTTGCAAAGCCTTGAACCAGGCTGCTTGGCAACTAATTCACAACTGTGGTTGCTAAGGAACCACCAAAGAAAGCAGATTATCTCCAGTAACCTGTTTCATTGTCAGAAATGTTTATTTTGCATAAAGGCAATAACTGTACACAAATGAGTTTATTGAACTTGGATGAACAAGTAAATTATGCAGCATTACTTTCTCTTCCAATAGCTTTCTCTGCTGTCACAAAGCTTCACACAAAGACTTGAGCATTTCCTCAGGGAACAGGATTTATTTATTCAAACTTGTGCACTCTATTGAGGCCAAACTGGAGGATGTTGGCTTGCAGGTTGCACTCCAGTTTCCCCAAGGACATGCATGAGGAATATCTGTGTCCTTTGCAGTTTCTGTCCAGGTATGTTCACCTGCCAACCCCAGCACCAGCCCTCGGCCTTCTTAACACCTAACAACATGATGCCAACAGACAACAGTCAAAATAGCACTGCTGCTGGCAAATTTTGTGGAGAAAATTTTAGCTGCTGTCTGGTCCATGACAGACCTTCCCCTGCCTGCACTGCCCTGCAGCCACATTGCCCAATGTTCTGTCCACCATGGGCTCTGCTGCCCTGCCAGTTAATACCAAGCAGTTCTGCTAGCTACAGCTGCCAGAGCCCCACTAGAACAAACCTCTTCCAAACACTTTGCCTTCAGTGAGGAGCAAATGCCTCATCGGCCATTTAATTACAGCAAGGAGCCTGACTATGTTGCTATATTTTTCCTTAGGACTCAGTTCCTCTTGCTATCTTTCTCCAGCACTTCCTCCTCCACCAGAGCCTTGTCTGTTGATGAAATTTCTGACGTTTCTTCAAATACCTTTTGGATATCAATAGATAAACAAGAAGGGATGAGTTTTTCAAGGAATATAGCTAGGAATTTAGAGATAAAGAACAAAAACAAAGGCAAACAATATTAAGGACTATAGCAGTCCTGCTCAGAACTCTCAGGTAGCACTGCCCATGACACCTTACCCAGTAAGGATATCTGTGGTGCCCTAACACCAGCACAGATTTGCAGAATTTTGTGCATAGACTTCTGGACATCCATGGGGTGGTTCTAAGAGCTCTTAAGTCAAGTGATAAAAACAAACCAATCATGAGTAAGCATAAATTCCTCACTATATCTATAAATAAATCACAGGTTTGCAGATCAAAAACAGATTGAAAGTCAGAAACTCAAAGTCTATATCCCTTAAAAGTCTATTAAAAGTCCCTTAGATCTCCAGTCCAAGACATGAATTGATCAAGAACACCTCAATCTGTTAATTAACCACACCAAAAAGTAATTTTGCTTTTTTCTTTGTTGTTTCTTTTTAAGAAAAGCATGATTTAGGATGACAAAAGGAGAAAAATTTGCAACCATGAAATCTAGGGCTGATAACTATTATCAGTTAATTCTAATTTGAAAATGGCAGAAGTTTTCTCTGTGGGTCCAAGTTCCACAAGTAGTTACAGTATGGCAGGTAGATGTGCACAACAGCAAGTAAAACTAGCACATTCTTTAGTGAAGAGAAAAGTTATTTGGCCTCAGAAATTGTCAGATTAGTACTGTATTTTTCTTACAGATTTATATCCTCTTCTGCCTTCCCAGTGTAGTAAACCCAGTTCCTCTATTCCTTCATGTCATCAATATGCTATGACCAATTGTCTTCATGCATGAAGACTAGCTGACAGTTATCAAACAGATCGTAATATAACTGACTTATGCCTACATTTTTCTCTGTGGCACTAATCCAGATCTCTTTATTCTCTCCAGTTACTGATATTTCAAAAACACCCATTGGGACGTATTTCACATTAAAATTCTATCATCTCCTTCAAACTCAGTTTGAATTGGCTAGGAAGTAGCAAAGTTACCAGGGCAGAGGAAACTGATACAAAACTGGAGACACTGACCATGTTATCACAGAAACATCCATTCCTGAGGAAACTGGCTAAAAATTGATATACAAGCATTATAGTTACTGAGGAAAAATACAGGTCTTGGAAGAAATGCAATCCACAGTTGAAGTTTAAAGGAAAAATTATACTCTCAAGGTATTCTACTGTATTTAATGCAATTCTGATATAGACACCACTGTAGGAACTCCTAGGAAAGGTTTCCTGGATCACCTCTTTCAGGTACTTTGAATCAGCAGGAAAGAAGTCATTGTGGGTTTAATGGACAGAACTGCACACTTACATTTTGTGAAAACTGATGAGAGACACATCATGTCACAGTGTGTTTTGTGGGGCTGGGTTCTTATTACTCTAGTGAACATTGTGAGGTTCTTCCCACCAGTACAAGATTACAAGGTCAGTGTGGTACAGCTACTCAGGTACTGGCCTGGGAATTAACTTCACAGCTATACAGCCATAAATAAAACTCCTGCCATAAAGACTTCTCACAGATGGCATTCAGCAAAACATGGTGTCATAAATCTCTCTTCTCCACTCCTCTCTTTGCCCCAGGAGATCCCTAACTGGGGATGTCCGTGTTATACTACCTTATGGTACAGTGTCTAGAGACTGATGTAAGTTTTTCAACATGCTGAAAATCCAGTTGATCACCAGTCCTAGGTAATTTTCTTAATTTACCATTGATTAATGAGCAATCCAGCTGTTGCAAAATTTTCCCAATAGAGGGATTTTTTAGGTCAAGGAGAGGTGAAAAAACCCCAACACTTAAGTTAGAGATGCTTTGTAGAAGCTTCTACAAAAGAAGTGTTACAAACACTAAATTTTCCATGTCAAATTTGTTAAACAATGGCTTGTGTTATATTCCCATGGAATTTTTCTTGTAAAAGGAGAGGGCTGTAATTCTCTTCTCTGTTTTCAAAGTATGATCTCACTATCCAGGTCTACTTAAGTACAGAGCCAGCCTGAAATTGTAATGACGAGAACAGGAAGGACATCTGTGTACTCTTTTTACTGTCCAGGGAAGACTTTCACACAAATCTACACAATAACCTGCTGTGATCATCCAAAGCAAAACTCTGACCACTGTCATGTAGTCTTCAGACATTTAGGGATAATGACCTGGAAAGTGAGGGTAGCTGAGACCAAAAATGGGTGCAGGGACAAAACAGGAGTATAGTGCATGGAAGGGTAAGCAGTTTCCATTTTCTGTTCAGGCAGTAAATTATTAAAGAGGAGCCATTACAGTACCTAAACATCCCTTCCTTTTGCTGTGTCTCTGAGGCACTTCTTTGGCTTCTGTCTCTAGATTAAGTCTGAATCAGTTATCATTCAGAGCACATACCAGTGCCAAAACATTTGCACTAAAGTACAGCAGATTCAGACTCTGGGCCTCACATTGCTCTCCTGTAAGTAAACCTGCTTAGATTTCTCTCTACAAAATGATGAGTGCAAAGGTAAGTACTTTTGCAAAACAGACCATTCCATCAAAGCAATAGCCCTTCAACTATAGTTTATCTTACTGCCAGCTTTCTTCCAGAATTACAGAAAAGCCGTATATTTAGCTGAGTGTTAAAATAATTAAAAAATGTAAGGTGTAATATGTCAATGCGGATGCCCGTTTTGGACCTGGATAATGCTGCTGAAGCAGTAGGCTTCAAAGAATGTACTCTCATGGAACGGGAATTCAGTTAGGCATGAAAATTTAGTATTTCTCTGGATAAAGAAGTAAGTGCTGCTGCTGCTGAGAATCAAACTGCAACAAAGCCTGGCCATAAACAAATCACAACTGAATAAATCCTGACAGAAAGAAAGCTGTTACTTTTGGCTGTTGCTATTGGTATGGTCATAAAACACACATCAAAAGACATAGGTGAAGTTTGGCACACTGCATATCAAAATTAGCAATGAAAGGATACATTTTCCTTTGTAGTTTCTCAAAGAGATCTAATTTTCTTCTATTGCATGAATAACTAAAATAATTGGCTGTGAAGACAAAGCATCTCATAAGAGTCTCTGATTTTAAGAACTATTCTAAGCATCTGGCCTCATTTTGTGCAACAACACAGACTGTAGAATGTCATTAAAGGGCTGTTTTGTTAAATAAAGTGTCTCGTGTTTGTATTGGAGTATTGTTCTGTCAAAAGATATCCAGCCTATATGAAATAATACCAAATCCACAATCTCCCTAAGTGCATTGTTTACTGGATAATTATGTCTAAGAGCCTGAACCTCTCTTATTCCTAAATTAAAGTCCTCTCCAATCACAAATACTGTCTTCCATGTTTTTAGACCTTGTGGGCTGAGCATCACTGTAGCAGCAAATTGCACAGGCAACTGCTGGCTGTACTGTCCAATCTGGCTGAATGCAGGGGAGGTATGGTCAGCAATGCAGACTCGTGAGTGTACTGGTTTTACTGAGCACTCGCAATCTCCTCCTGTGCTGGAGATGCCACATTCTGCCCCCACCTAGGGGGTAGATGCACAAGGATGCTGTGGCTGCTGATTTTGTCTTCCAGCATCTGGATGATGGAGGACAGTGAGTCTGACAATGGTCCATGGACCAAGTGAGTAGTGATCACAGGCCATAGGAGATAGTCTGGAATTACAGTATCCAAACTAAGTTTTCTTTTTCGTTTTTAAAAATATTGGACTTTCCAAATACCCTGAGTAATACCTAGACAAGGTCTGTTGATCCCCTCTTCCTACTGTTTGTAATTCTGATCACACATTCAATGAACAAGCAATTCCATACACTCTCACACTCCAAATTCACACTCTGTTGATTATCCAACACAACCCTTGAGCCTGTCAGAGTCAATGCCCTGCAAAATACAGGGCATTGATACACCCTTATGAGTGGGGTGTATATCCCTTGTTCTTTGATGGATGGTGTTGTATTTGGGTGATAAAGTGGAACAAAACCAAGCATGTACAAAACTGTTTGTCAGCATTAGGATGTAGCCTTTACTATGGGGAATACTTTAATTTACTCAAGTATTGTGTCAAATTACTGTTAAGTGACTGCTGCAAAGCTTTATAACAAATATTATTAGACCATCATGTCACATATGTTATGTGTCTTCATAAGATTAGCGCTCACTAGGCTCACTAGAGTGAACAAAGCTATTCCAAAATATCCAGGTAAAATTACAACCAAGAGGGATTCAATCTCCATTCTTAAGTATTGAGGCACAGTTCATCAGTCCAGAAAGAAGGGCAAGGACATAGGAATGTGGAGATTATGTAATGAAAAATCATATACTTCTTTAGCACTGAAAGAAAAGTGTTGAAAGAAAAAAAGAGGTTTCCCAAAAACACAGAATGTTCCAAAAGTGAAACTATGGTGAAAAATCAAAACCAAATAGATTCTGACTTTTAAAACATGACTCCACTGCATTGTGGGCACAACTGCACAGGTACTTCTCAGCCAGAGCTCCTTGTTTGCAGCTACAATAGCTTTCTGAGATAAAAAAGGAATTATTTCACATATATTTTATGTTTCTTTTTAATTTTTTTCAGGGCATTTTCTTCCAAAGTACAGATTTCTCTTCAGACTTTCAGTGTATTTGAGACCATTTTGCTGATGTTGCTTCCATTCCCTGTGTCATTCTTTGTCATTCCTGCTCTTTTGCGGGTGAAATGATCAGAAATGCCCACAGTGTCCAAAAATGTATATGCTGGAGGTCTATGTCATGTACTAATGGCATTTTCTGGCTTGTTCCTTACAACTCCCTTAAGGATTACAAATGCTTCTTTTGCTCCTTTGACAACATCCAATTATTGCTCCTTTGACAACATCCAATTATTGGGTTGGCCTTTTCAGGGCTTCTTATCATGGAGGTGTATATATATATAAAATATATATTTGTATGTAAATAATGCCCTCTTTCTCCACCTGTTCTACACACATCTTTTGTACTTAACATACTGAATGTTATGTGTCAGTTTATATTTCATTATCATGAGATCACTCTAACTCTCCAGAGTCATATCAAAAGTTGCATCCTTTAAAACATGATAATAACAATTTAAACAATGCTATAAAAACATCAATATGCACTTAGCTGCCTTTACTGCAGAAACAGCCCTTTCCTAGATTTTCCTGTCTTGAAGAAAACAATCAGTTGGCTACTCTGTTGGCTATAAAACATGTGCTTTGTCCCTTACTACTTCTGACCTGTAGAAATTTCTTGTAGAATTTATAGCATTTTATATAGTTCCCAAACGTTTTAAGGAGGATTCTCATTTAAAGCAATCCCTGTTTCATAAATGTGACCTAGCTGATCAACCTAATTTTCCCCAATTTTATAATATCCAAGGGTCAAATAAAGTCAAGGAGCACCAAAATTTCTTTGAATGTGTCAGTCAACTCCAAAAAGAAAAATCTTTCATCTACTGTCAGAACAACCTTAACGTGACTCCACAGACAGACAGCAAAAGCATATTGTTTGGTCAGTAAGGACTATGGAACTACCTCCAACCAACATGAAGGTATGTAATGTGCTACTGGCAAATACTCTCAGAGTTTCTAGAGGACTGTACCATCTCCTCAACAATGAGATAGCAACAAAGATAACTGATAAGCCAAATGAGAGAGCTGCAGGAAGTGAAAGGTAGTTGTAAGATGGTCCCTTTGCGACTGTGAGCCTGATTATAGATCCCAGAAGAGGACATGGGAAAAGTCAGCAGAAACAAGGAGGGCCAGCTGGAAAAGAATGCACATTTGTACTAGTATATAGGCCACCAGGCCTCCCATGGATATCATAAAAAATTAAAATGCTTTGAAATCTCAAATTTATCTTCAAGCACTGAATTTCCACTTGGCCTCATAAAATCTATAGTATCTTCCCACTTGACTCCCTAGGGCCAGTTTTCATCTAACCTGTGCTTTCCGACAGTCACCTCTGTGTCACTGGGCTAAGAAAGCAGACATCTTTTGGATAGCCAAATCACCCACAGAAACAGATGGGTCATATCAGCAAATATTCCAGCAAATATTCACGGTACATATTCCATCATCAGAGCTAGGCTGATGGTCTCTATGTGCTACTACATCCCACTTCTATCATAGGGATGTGTTATCAGCTATGTTTGAAAGCAAGTGTAGAATTTGTAAATAAAGTGGAAGGAGTTTATTCTCATTTCACATGGATACAATGAGTTTTGAAACAGCTTTGGTGGGCAGGTCTAACAAAAAGTTACAGTACCTAGAAATAAGAAAAATACAGATTATGATTAAGAGTTACATGAAAATCATAGAGTAAAGGGACACAAATCATTCGAGTGGGAAAATGAGCCACAAATGCCGATTC
>VXBU01010212.1:552-21854 GCA_013400315.1 Bombycilla garrulus | reverse complement strand
GGGGGGGGGAACCCAACAAAACAAAACTCCAAGCAACTCAAATCTCAAAACGTTAACTTTGCATTCCTGACTCATCTGTTCCCGTAGTGAAAATCAATGGTGCACTATTGACTTATAAACCCTAAGGATCTCTTCTCCACTTTTTTAAGTGCTGGAGTTCACCACCAATGTTGCATTTCAGAATTTTTTCAAAATCCTGACACTGAAAGATTAAACAAAAGCATCCAGTAAACAGAAACAAAGAGAGGAATGGTCACAAACTAAGATGGTCAACAAATATTGTGCCAGAGAGTGGTTTACATTGGTTTTAATTAAATGAAGAGAAATAGGAGAAAAGTTTTCATCTTTCAGCCCCATGACTTGAAAAAACATGATCACTTGACAAGAATGAAAGACATAATGGGAATATTATAAAACCACTGAGGTGAAACAGTTACAGATATCCTTTAGAAGAGCTTGGGAGTGTTTAAAACAGCATTGTGGATCACAGTTTACAGCTTGCTTGAAGTGGTCCCACTAAAACTAGTGACAAAATCTCCCTCTGATTTGAATGCATACAAATCCTGACCTGCTCCAAACTTAATCCCTGCACAAAATACACAAGAACTTGCATTATTATACATAGGACTTAACCATGAAAGGCATTTCTAGTTCCCTACACTGCAAATGCTTGCATATTGAATAAACAATGCTCTGCATATGTTGCAGTCACAGACCCTGCTTCAAGGCCTCCTTGGAGATAGGAAATGCCTCTCTGTAATACTATTGGCTACATTCCAGATATCCTAAGACTATAGGTTATTCCACCTCGACCCTAAAACTATTGGGTAGTTTCCCAATCCTAACTAACCCTATAAAAACCCTTACTTCTGCCTAGTTCAGTGGAAGAAGCCGTCACTGGACACCCCTTCATGGAACCGCATTAAACTATTCTGTGGAACTTCTACATGGCCTTCTCATCTCTTCTTCCCTGAGCCAGCCATGGCAGACCCTAGCAAGTTATAGAGCTGAAATCCTGAGAGAGCTGAAATCACTAAAAGAGCTTAACTGCCTGATTACCTCAGGCTGAGCTTGCTAGGATGGCCTGGTGGCTAGGGTCTCTGCTGGAGATCTCCAGGACAAGGCAGTCCCTCTCGGGACCCCACTATCCAGAACATCTGCAGCAGCAGGGGGTCTGACCCCCCTGGACCCACCCGCGTTATGCATATCCCAGTAGAAGTGCACTGTCCACAGATGCTGCTGTATTTATTTCTGACCTACCCACCAAGGTTTTTTTAATGACTCATGTAGAAAATCCATGGTGCCAAATGACAGGATAAGCCTGTGCCTAAGCAGGAGGTGCTGTTGGCACAACACAGCAGGAAGCAGCAGGGCTGAGGTTGCTTCCCCATGATTTTGCAAGCAATTCTGAGGATTTTTCCCGATCATAGGAAGGTTTACACATCTCCATGCTTTTTTTTCTCATAGGATAAAACAGATTGAATTTGAGTGAGTGGTTTTTGGTTGGTTTGGTTTTTTTGTTTTGATTTCGTTTTTTTGGGGGGGAGGGTTGCCTAAAAGCCATTCTAGACATCAGAATAAGTTGGGGAAAAGATCTGAAGGCTCAGAAATATGGAATTTATTTTTTAATACTAAATATGCATATACTAGTAATTAGAAATCCACCATGTACAACTTCTTTTATTTGAGTGTTAAATATGCTAGTTTTTCTATGGCAGCTCAAGAAATTGCTGCCATATCAAATATCCTTCTAAATTGATATAGCTTTGGGTAATAAAACAGAACTGCTGATGCACCACAGTATCCAGAAAGACTGAGGACACAGATGGCAGAAGAAAATGGAGCTGTCAGAAACTATGAGCGTTCCTACAGACTGTCATGTTATCTATCCTGATGCTTTTCTGCCAGTACTGTCTTTCTGCAAATGTGTAGCACCTCACAACAATTGACATTCAAAACAGAACAATATGCCTGGCCTTCTACATATACAAGAAGACACAGAATAAACTGTAAAAATTTATTTTTAAAGAATTATTCAAGATAAAAGTGACTGATTTATAAAAACTGTCTTCTACAGTCAAGCATAGTAGTGATAAATACCATGATAAATACACCTGCTCCATAGTACTTCAAGTCAGAAGTCCTCAAATTTCAGAGTGTGGATCTATAGACAATGAATACATTTAGCAATAGATTAATATCAGGTCATTTATTCCCTTTTTACAAAGTGAGACATTTAACCGAGTTATGATTTTCTTTGCGAGATTATACCCCTAAGAAACTTAAAAAGAGGAAGTGATCTTTCCACTTTCAATAATTTGCTAAAAATGGCGCAGATTTGCAACAGCATCATTGTCAGAAACCAGGCTTCTGTCACAGTCTTGATCTTTAGGAAAAACCATCACCTATCTTCATTTTAAAGTAATAAAGAAAAAAAGCCAACTAAAAATCAGTAGATTAGAGAAAGTTATTTTCATACAATCTGAAGTGAACCAATCAAAGGTTACAACCCAGATGATACAATTCCATATCTTCCTTATAAACCCTCAGTGACATTCTCTGGAATAAGCCCATTTCAGTGACTTTCAAGGGCTTTAACAACACATACAGACAGAAGAAACCTTCCAGATAGTGCAGGTGAGCAAAGCAGAGATTTCACATTAGAAATCATGAAAGAAAAAAGCAACAAGAAAGAGAGAATGGTGCAAATACAAATAAAATAGTCAAGTAACTTGAAAGAATGTTCTAGAATTATAAATATATATGTGGTCCAACATACATTTTGTTATTCAAAAGCTGGAATTGTTGTTCTTGTTTAAAATATCAGAGAATATGGATGACACGAAACACTAGCTCCGGCAATGAGGCCAAAATAGAGCGAAAGGCAGTTGCAGAATTTGGAGTCACATGTGCAAGAACTTCGGTCACCATATTTTGATTGGTAAAAATATGTTATACCTTTTTTCTAAACAAAGGTGGTACTTTTATTTACATGCTAGACTACTTTATAGAATCCTTTTTTCCAACAAAGCAGATTATTAATTTATGGACACAATAATTTTATGGAAGCATCTGGTATAGGAAGCTAATTTCCTTAGCTGTATGTGTCCTGTTTCAATCTTTATTTATTTCTTCTGCAATGTAAAGGGGAAAAAATTTTGCATTTGAACTCAATAAAATATTATTTAAGGACAGAAGAAACATCTGTCATGTAATTTCATTTCAGAGCATCTCATTAACTAGATCCACCTTTCTCCACAGAAATATTAATTCCCATGAGCAATAAAACTTCCTGGTTACTGTGAATCATTTACTGTCACTGCATTTTTTATCTTTATTTTAACTTTTATTTTTTTATTTTTTATTTTTTTTTATCATGGTTTATTGAGGAAACGGGTTTGTAAATAAGGACATAGAAGCCTGACCAAGTTTTAAAAAGCTTTTTCAAAGTGTGGATACTGTTGGTATTTCAGACTTGCTACCACCTGTTTTAAAAACAGGGCAATTTGTGATTTTTTTAATGTCAGGACATCAGTGCAATATGGCAGGAAGTAGATGAAAAGCAAAGTGGACCCTAGACATAGAATTTGCTCTCCATTCTTAATAGCACAGCCTTCCCACCCTGCACCTACCTCTGTTGAAAGTCACACAGGAAATTGGAATTTTACCAGAATTTAGCAAAGGGCTGATAGACACCATTGTAACTCTCCAGAGTGCTAGAGAAGTGTTTTACAGACACCTTCTGTCTGAATTTCCAGACAGAAAATCCATCTGATTCATACACTTGGATGAGATTGTGAGAATACCTCAAGAGGGCAAGGAATGAATGACTACTTTGTCCCATCTTCCTCTCTCCCAGCCACCTGCAGGACATCACGACATCACTGTTACAGGCTGGCCAGCACGGATGTGAGTGTGTGCCAGGTACTACCGGCTTCATTTGCAGCTGATGCCTCTTCATCAGCAGCAATGGAGGTCTGCAAGCTCAATTCTCTCTTTTCTCTGACTAAAAAATGGTGTCTCAAGGCATTAAGCACATTCAACCCTTCTTTGCACCTTGTTCTCCTTTTATCCTTTCACTGTTCAGTTTTTCCCTTGTTTTCCTTCCCACTTTGTTGCATACACTAAAAGCCAGCATTGGTTCTGATAATGAGATACTAACACTGGGTGCAGGCCAGCCTTACTCACGTGTGCTTTAAGCTTTTTTACACATTTTATAAGCTTTTCATACATTTTCAGTTCCGTGAAAAAAGAGTTCTTTGAGGTTACTCTTGGCTCTGGTAATTCATCAACATAAATTTAGCAAGACAGGGACTCTGTGTTTCTCTACCAGGTTAACTCCAGTCTTAGCATATTGTCTTGAAAGTAAATAATGCTAGCTTTCTAAAATGTCTTTGCAAAACAAAGACTGAGTAATATTAAGTATATAAGGTATGAGAGGAAGTTTCTCCAAAGGATGACCCTAGTATATCCATGCTCATTGACTGAAACAACGCAAAGTTAACACAACGCATAATCCTTCCCTTTGTACCCTTTGCATACTTAGTAGAAATTGGGGGAAAAAAAAGGAATTTTGCATGTCTGCATGTAACTACAATGATGGTGCTCTTTTCAGTATTAAATACGCAAAAAAAACCCAAAAACAAGAAACCACCAAACACCTTCTATAGGTAGTGTTCTTCTGAGTTGTACACCTTGCCTGTGTTTCTTTAACTGGTTTGTGATCACAGTCCTTTTAGAAAACATGCCTCTGCCTTGGGACAGCCTGGGTACCCATGTGAAGCAAAATACCACCTTCTTCAACACAGGAATTTCCATACTGGGTGGGAAGGGTGTCACTGGAGTTTGCATACTCCAACCTCAGCAGATATGGCAAGTTCAGATTCAGAGTTTGAAGTTAAAAGTTCTTCCAGAAGTCCCCCATACATGAGGTTTTCACACTCCCTCAGGAAATCCATTTTGTGGATACTGTAAGTCTGTCTAACACCAGGAGTATAATTCCTTCTCATCTCTGCAAGAGTAAGGGCAGTGAGATTCTCTGTCTGACCTGCATTATTATCTACATTATATCAGTGTCAAAACTAAAGCACCAGAAAAACTGTGCTGAAAATCCATCAGAATTTTAATCTACAACTTGACCCCTTGGCTGTGCTCGACTCTCTGAGATAATGTGTATATGTTTATCAGTACACACACACACACACAGAGCACATAGGCAAAGAAAGAAAAATGCATAAGAGCTATTTGGAGACACGAGGACCACTGGCGAGAGCAATCAAGGCATCCTAGTCAGTGACAGATGGAAACCAACCAAGTATTCTGTCCCAGACGGGATTTTGGACAGTCACACATGCTGAGGCTGGAAGGTGGGAAGTGGAGACCACCATTGCAGAGTCGCAGCGTTCCTGAGGACACTTGCTGCCCTTGTGCACAGGTTATAGGAAAATTGATAAGTCTGTCTTTGTGTCCAGCACCCATCTCACTACATCATCTGCAGATCCCAGGAGTAAGCAGGTTTCAGTTGGAGGAAGTGAAGGAGAAATCAGAAAGATGTTTAAAAGAGAGGGGTAGAAAGAGCCTGGAAGTTCCACATTATAGGATTAGTTCAAATAAAGGGAGGCTTGGTTAGAGAAACATAGGAGATATCACCATTCCCCTCTCCTCAGAAGCCCCACCTGATTCTTCTTCATTCCTCCTCTTCAGCAACAGCCCTGTCTCAGCCCTCAGTCTGCTTCTTCAAAAGACCCAGTCATTACCACCACAAAAGAGTTTTGCTTCTCCAAAGACAGGGACAGAACAAGGCATCCTGGCTCCACGGTTGGAAACTTACGGTATTCTGAATGTAGTGAAAAGACTTGGACATAAAGTGGTTTCTGGCTGAGGCCATGAACAACTGAGATAAATCCGAGAACTGCCTTGGCATTGATTTTATTTATTTCAAGGTCTTATCTGTCCCTGGCCAGCAGCAGCAGAGAGCAAGTATGATTTACAACCACCTTTTCTATTGTAGCCAAAGATAGTTACTCTGCCCCAAAATAATTTTCTTTGTCTTTTTCTCTTTTTCTCTTCTTTTTCTCTTTTTCTCTTTTTCTATTTTTCTCTTTTTCTTTTTTTCCCTTTTCCTTTTTCCTTACTGCCAATGCATTTGCTGCCTATGTCCTTTGATGTGGATACCGAATGTCCCATTCATTTCATCAAGGGTAGGATTTGTCAGTGTGTGATGCAGTGGAAGCCAGCAGGCTCTCCATTTAACGTGCATGGGCAGAACATTTCACTGTGGGACTAAACCTCTCTCAACCTTTTCCAACTGAACCATGTCAAACAGTAGCTACAGTGCATGAAGCAACTCTGCATGCTATTTATTTTAATGGACACTGTAGCACTGCTGACGGCAGCAAGATAGGTACCACACCCCCTTCAGCGAAGCTGAAGGCAAGTCAGCAGCTGAGGTGGGCTGGTTGTCACATCAGACCAGCTAACCATCCTCACTGGGCAAGAAAGGTGTTAAATACCTGCTTTTTTGACTGGTTTTGCCCTGTGTCACAAAGTGCTATATTTTCCCTCCATATTTTTTGAAGCAGTTTCTTTTATGTCCTCTCTGGTAGCAGACACAGACGTTCATTCAGCATGCAATGACTCCTAGATGGACAAGCAGCAGCAGTTTTTGGCAGTAGCCTGTGAATTCACATAACATTGAAATTCCTGTGACAGGCTGAGCTTCCAGCACATCAACCTGGCAATGACAGTCCCACAAATCCTGTGACTTAGGGTGCTGCTCTGTCAGGGTCTTACTGCCATAACCCCAGAAAAAACACTAGAGAAATTCAGATACCAGCTTGAGAAATTCAGATACCAGCTTTTGCCAAATCAACAGTATCTTTTCAGACAAAGACAGAAGAGGTAAGAAGCTATTCAATAAATTGTCCAAGTAACTTCTGGCTTTTCATACCAGATTGCAGCACAATGTTTCCTAAGGGCCTTTCAATGCTAACAAGCCATGGACTCCAGTTACTCAGGCATGTTTTGCATGCTTTCACCAAAAAATCTGTTCCAATGTACTTCTCATAAGCAACATGTAGTAGGCAGTGAATAGAGGATTCATTGAGCATGCAAAGCAAAGTTGCATCATAATCTTTTCTCATGACTAATAGCATTCAGTTATGACCCAGAACACTACCAAATTTTATATTTTCTTGCTCGAAAAACTGAAAAACAAGATTATTGATAGCTTTGATTTGTTGTAACTCTGGATTATTTTCCGTTTAAATACATTTCTGAATGTGAAATGGCAAGTAGAGTTAATGGTTATAGAATATTGTGTGAGACAACAGAAGAGATGGCAGAAGAGATCTATCAGCAGAGCAGATAATTTCTGAAACAAAATAAGCTTCTGTTTAAAAATAAGCTTCTTTCCTACGTTGTTTATTTGATAGTGTGGCAATCTGCCTGTTGTTATTTCAGGTGTGTAATCTCCACCAAAGTACCTAAATTAGCTCCATACACAGCCATATCCCTGGTGTGTGGTAAGAGAATGTGTGTGAAGGATAGGAAAACATGGGTGGCTCAGGGGTCATAACAACAGTACATGGTGACAGGCATGGAAAAATACAATCATCAAGCAAAACAAAGTACATTTACATCAACATTTCTGAAAAAACCCCAAGCTGATATGAAACCATAACATACTTACACGGCACAGACACCAGATCTTGTGGTAGCTAATGTATTTCAGTGCTCATGACATTTCATTTCTAGAAGCTGGTTTGCATGGTTACTTTCAGGACAAAGGCAAGTTGGGAGACATCACAGTATGTCCCTACAGCACAAAAAAAAATGTTGAAAAAAGACACTGATGAGAAGCTGCATTTCCAACAAACAGCAGCTTGATATGATATCTAGTTCCCATAGTTTCTTCATTGACATGCCTGTGTCCTAGTGCAGTCCAAGCACATACCTCTATTTTCCCATACAAATTATTAGATTCCAGCTTTAAAGATATGGCATGTCTGGTAATGACAAAAGTGGATTTTAGGCAGGATCAGTACCGTTAGGACCTCAGTATAGTGACTGCACTGAAAAGCCTTTCAGATATTTGGTTTAAGTCTGTAATATCTCTTGTAGAGGGTAGCAGCAATTACCACTCTGAAGTCCACGGTGGTCAGAGCACCACTGGATGTTGTGGCAGTGCTCTCATCTTCTGACAGGGTTTAGAAAGGAAACATTCTCTCCATGCAAGCCAGGACTAGATTTTTATCAGAGATAGAAATGTGATTTCTATACCACTACCTTAATTTGGTTGGTTTTGAAATCAGTAAGCATAATTCCGAGTGGCAGCAGAGTTAGGTCAGTGAGATTCAGTGAAAATGAAAATTACCAATGCCCATAAGTGCATGACAGTTCTCTGGATACAGAACAGTGCCTGCTTAGCTTTTGCCACTGTTTTGCATTGACAGGTTTGTGTATTTTCTTTGAGCAAAAGAAAATTTTGCACTATTGATGAAAAATACCAGAGGCCAATTACTTCTTACTACTTATAGTTTGCTGGCTTTTTATAGGTTTATTGATAAACTTATAAAAAACCCTACTGAGAAGACTTTCTAATCCAGCAGAATGACCTGTGAAATATAAATGAATATAAATTAAATTTAAAACCATTTTGTTCACTATTCACATGTTGCCTGGAAATTTCTTCTGTGTGGAAGTTTTGAAAGACAAAGGGTTAATTGCTAGAACATGATGCCTGTCAGAAGAACTGACACACACCACAAGAAGGAGAGGTGGGAATTGTTCCCTATTTTTTCCTGTCCTTTGTCCCATATTTTCTTTAATTTTCTTTGTCACTTACGCTAGTGTTTGGGTTTTTTCTGATCACTGAGAATTTTTCTTAATGTATGAATCTACACTGCAAAAATTGTTTATATGTTCTTTTTTTATATAAACCCCAATAGCCCCAGATTAAATATAATCCCTCCTAACTACCAATCAAATAGACTTTTTAGATTCAGAGTTAATATCTTTTGATAGGGAAGAAAGGACCTTCCCTTTACTGGATCAGCAGCAAAAAAACTCCCAAACTCTAGAACATAACTGTGCTCTAGCCACATCTACATTAAATCAGCACAGAAGTTTCTTCTTATATAGAAACATCCATCTCAAGAAGAGAACCTAATGCAAATTACCATTTACAGAAGTAATCTGCTCTATAATTTGAAGCACTTCTGCATGTCATTAGGGCAGTCCCAGGCCTCAGGTCACTTTGCAATAGACCTCAGGCAGCAAACTGAGAGTGTGCCTGCAGAGAGCCTGCAAAGAGATGTGCAATTCAGCTCATTTTCATGTATCATGCTTCATAGGAAAGCAGGAAAGATTTCGTGCAGAAATTCCTGGCTATGATTCTGAGCAGACAGAGGCAGGTCAATGCTTTTTTAGAACTCTAACTTTGCAGATTCTACCACATTCCAAATATTTTCTGACTTTGGATGCTTGTCCATCTTCTGTAACACTAATTTGCAGAGCTCTGATAATTTCACTGGTTGGTTTTGGATTTTTATAATGATGAAAATATAAGTATCAAACTGCCTACTTTGCTATGAACAAAGAAAAATGTTACATGTATCAGCAGACATAAAATAGCTCTAGCAGAGATTGGTCTTGGAGGATATAACCCCCATTATTTATATAAAACACAGTGCTGTCACTGATCATTATTCCTAATAGCAGTAATCCTCTCTGAATGGGTTTATTAAAGTGTCCTCAGCATCACTGTGGGCTGTTAATAATCTAAGGGTAGCAGCCCACTTTGCTATATCTATTGCTTAACCTACGCTTATTTCTATCATTGCCTTTTTCTGCCTCCCCATTAATCATTCTCTGAAAACATTTTCAGTATTCTCTCTTGCAGCACAGCAGGAGAATGCCTTCTAATTGTCATTCTGAGTCTGCTTATTCTGGTTCTTCTGCATTAATATAATTTCAAAATCAGCAGCCTCCAATACCCCCATTCTCCCCGTCCTGCTCCACAAGCAATTGCAATGGTGGTCTCTTCCAGTCTTGTTAAGAGGGAACCACATTCTGCGTTCAATCTCAGAGACCCAGCCTGTTATACCCAGACACCACAGCACATTGTGTCACTCTGCATCCTTGCCTGTCTGGAGAGGGTCCCCTTTTGGAGCATATCAGACTCCAGCCTGAAGCACTCCAGATATTCCTATGGCAACCACACTGCAGGAGAGGTGGAATTAGCCTGCATGCTGATGTGTGCTGTGTCTGATGCGTGCACCCTGAAGCACACTGATGTATCCTGATGCATGCTGGAATTCACTCAGATACAGTGTTGGGGAAAAAAAAACCCTTAGCATAAAAATGCGACCAGGAACCAGGAAATAATCTCATCATCTGAAGTCTACATAGACCCCCAGAATACCACTCACTCTGTATAACACAGCAGAAGTTTACTGGATACTTTTTTCCATTTCAGCTTTAACTGAATTTTCTGTCTTGCAGAAAGCATCAATTACCCCAGCCAGTCAACTTTCCAAAGGCATGCACCTCTTTTGATAGAAAAAGGTTTAAAAGTCCTCAATTTTACAAGTCTGAGTTTACCGTTTACTTCCCTTTCATAGTGAAGATTTTTTCCCCAACAAAAATAAATCTAAAAAAATATCCAAGCATGAAAATTTCCATTAGTAATGCAATTAATCCTGCAGTTGAATACCTACCATCTTAGATTAGATGATCAGTTGATTCTTTGCAGAGATGAAGCAAGAAAATTCCTAGCACTGATTTTCTTAAGAGCTTTGTCACGCTTGGCATTGAATACTGTTAATATCTGGGCACAAAAATATGACTCAATTATGCAAAGAAAATACATATAGTATTCCCAACAATTGTTCTGCTTAGATAACTTTTGTATTTTTACAGACAAAACAAACTGACAAAAAAACAATCTTTGAAGTATTATTCTCATAAGCAATAGGATTAAGGATATTATTCATAAGGAGTGATGTTATTTGACACCTCATGGGAAGAGTAGACTCTTTATTAAAAAATAGTCTTGAATTACCTGTTGGAACCCAGGGGGTTCCTATGATGCCTTTGGCCGACCCAAAACCTGGTCAGGAGGCTTTTCAGCCTTGCCAGAGGTGTCAGGGACCTTGGAATGATACTAAAAATACCTGTAACTCTGATTCTAACCCATGGAACAGGTTGTCAGCTTTGTATGAGGAATTTCAGGTCACAAAAACTTAGATAGTNGATTGGAAATTAATGGTAAACATTGGATACGTAGTTTTTAGTATAAAAGATTACAGCTCACCCGGGGCGGGCACTGTGTGTCTCTGGACGCGTTCTGTGTCAACCCTGGCAGGGCAGAGAAATCTCTCTTTGATAAGGACTTAATAAACTGCCTTGAGAACACGAACAAACGACTCCAGACTACTCCTTCAACAGCACAGGCTGGAAACCTGGACTTTCCTACATATTGCGGGGTCTCCTGGGGTTAAGGAGATCCCCGCAATTACCCATTAGAAAATATTAGAAGAATTCTTTGCATTGTTTCTTTATTATGAACAGTATTAGAATTTTATAGGGTTTTTCTCCTTATTGTTAAACTTTCTGACACCTTTTCAATTTGCCTCCTTACCTTAATTCAAGGCAACAGGAATGCAAATGCATCCTTCTCAGTCACCTACATCCAACATACAATATTTCAAAAAGCCTAAGCACAGAGGCTTGTTAGCTATACCGCCTGCATTAACCACTAAAGAGAAAATGTCACATAAATCCAACATAGAATAGACGGTGTCTTCAGCATTCTGGCAGAGATAACTTACATGGCTACTATACACTTAGAAAACTGGCAGTGAAAAGAGGTATCAGTAAATCTAGCCTAGGTGTCAATTAGGCAGCTCCAATTTACTACTCTGCCACTATTCACTGTATATCATACTTTTGTCTTAAAATACAGTTCTTATTCCGAAGTTTGGAAAACAGATCAGTGCCTGAGGAAGTTCTGAGGAAAAAATTGGCTATGAACAGGAAGGATGCATGAATTGCTTTTGTCTTGTCTAGCTGTCTCTGGTGTTCTTGGACTCATTTGGTTATAAATATGTGCTACTGTCTTGGAAGACCCTGAAGGTCAAACATAATAGAAAGAACAGATTTTAGTGTGCCTGGAAGACATCAAATCAAATTACAATTAGATAGATCATCTTATCCACATAACTGGCTATCCAAGAATACAATTTTTTCTTCCAATTGCAAAAGATATGAGGGTGACAAATTATTAAGTGAGGTTGGTGAAACCCTGGGGCAAGTTGCCCAGGGAGGTGGTGAGTGCCCCATCCTTGGAAACATTCAGTGTCAAGTGGGACAGGACTTTGAGCAACCTGACCTAGTTGAAGATGCCTCTTCTCATTGCAGGGAGATTGGACTAGACTATGTTTAAATGTCCCTTCCCACACAAATTATTCTATCATTATATGACACAATAGAAAACATATTGTAAAGTAAAAACTCCCATAGCAATTTCTAAAGGAATAAAAGGTTTATATTTCAATTTTATGCATACAAAAGACAAGCCTAGCAAGACCTAAGTCTCTGAACATACCCCTACAATCAAGAGTTGAAGCTGAATCCAAATATCTCAGCATTCATGCTCTACCATTATACTCTAACTGACAGTATATTCCAAAACATTTCAGATTTGGGGGTTAATTTTGTTGTTCTGTTTGTTGAAACTGTTATTGCAAGAATATGCTGAAACCTAAGCTTCTTCTCTTCCCTGCTGTTTTCATTTGAGCTGAAAAATGTAAATTGAAAGCTGTTGTGGTGAACTACACTTGACATTTACACTGGGTTCTTTGGTTGAACTGAATTTATGTGATGGTTGCACTAAGTAGCTGTATTCTCTCCCCACACTACCTGTGGTGGTGGGTCCCATTTCCCCTACCCCTGCGATGTAGCTTCTCCCCTCTGTCCCATTGGCCAGTGGACCCTCTTCCCAGTGTCCCCCTGCTCCCTGGGGGGATAAAACCTCCCAGGACACGTGGCTCACTCTCTCTTCTTTCTGCTGCTGGGCAAGCAAACTGGTCCCTTCCCTTCCCCCACGCTCTACCTAGGAATGAAGTTGGATTAAACAGAATTCTGCAGAAAGATCTGAGTGTCCTTTTGTCCTCATCCTTGTAGAGATCCTCCTAAGCCGAAGGCTTGCTAATTTAGCCCTTGGGACTAAGAGGTCGGCTACAGAAAGCAAAATTTTTATTTTAATTTTTTAAAAACTCAAAGCACAGAGACAGTATAGAGGAAGAGAAAAAGAAAAACCCAACAACACCTGCCAAACACCAACACCCCGCACACACAGTATCTTTGTCCCTTTAGAAAAGGCTTAGCACTAAGCTAAAAGGATTAGTACTCACCTTTCACAAATGCAATTACTTTTTTCCTTAGAGAAAATACTTACGTTAATCAAATAAATAATTTGAAACATGGATAAGATGCATCAAGCTATGTTCCTGTAAGAAGGGATACTCAGTCTTTCATTTGAAACTATCTTAAGAAGTAACAAATAATGCTTGATACTGCAGGCACACACCTTCACAGTCACTAGAAAATGGAGTGAAATCTATAAAAGAAAGCAATGGTTTCATTTATGGGTTCTCAACCAATACCCCCAACTCACTTAACTGGGACCTCATCTTGAGGCCACAGTAAAACCACTTTCCCAACAAAGTGGGAGACAGCATTCAGAATGATGAATAAACACTTCTGACTAATTGTGGTAAATCCCCAAATTGCATGCAGTTTTGGCTGGCATTTTATCAAAACGTGTTAATGCACTGTGACATTAGGTGTGCCAGCTTTGGTATTTTCCCTGAAGGGATTAAAGTGTACTAGAGGTGAGGATTTCCCAGGTTTCTGGGGAAGAACCACCTGTGATGCTTTAGAAAGACTCATTTGTGATTTCACATTTCTGAAAGGCTCCATTGACATTCACTTCCACATTGTTTTCTGACTTTCACAGAGCACAGTGACGTTAGTGTAGTTATTTGTCCTTTTTATTGGTATTTTCAAAAGTGTTTTTTTACTTTTATCTTTCAGTATGAACCGAAGCCCGTCTTTAACTAGAAACTCACAGTTAATGCTGGCGATAAGCAAAACCAGTACCAAAGCTAGACTGAAACTATGTTTTAAAGAAATTTCTTCCAAGTACACCTAAAAGACTCATACAAGACACTCAGTCACTGGTTGCCCTTTGTTATCATCCAGCTTCTCTGCAATTTGGGAGCTGCCAGCCAACCTTGCCCGTCTTGCCAAATGTAAGACACCTGGGTATTCTGAAAACAGACAGAAGGAACTAGATTAGGTGTGCCACTGCAACATAATCTGGGAATCCACTGCCCTTGTGCAGATGCATTGTGCTGTCCTGTTTAAGGCTGTATAGAGGACATAAGAAGTATATACACTGGTACAGCCTAGGGCAAAGGGGAAGCTGCACAGTTTTCAGTCTCTTTCAGTCTGTGAAAAGGAGTTCAGCAAAAGGTTTTAAAATAGAAAAAGTAAGTGACTAAAATTGTTCTAGACAGCTGCTATATAAGGTAGCAGATGGTGAACCTACTCAGAGGTCCCTAGAAACATTAGTATTTAAAAGGTCTTACATTTCACTAACTTCAGAGAAGTGTGTGGCACTGTCTGTTGCCTTACAGGAATGGGAGCCATAGAAATGGGAATGAGTGAATATATTAGTAAAGGGCTTTCAGCTTCTCTGAAGTATCTCCTTCACAGCATTTCCCTCGTCCTGTTCTCCATCCTCAGCAGCTCATCAGCATACCAGGTTGACACCCTGCTGGATTCTCCCACCAACAGTCTTTGTCCAGGACACAGCAAGTGACACATATCTAGCTCCTTCCACTCTTGCCTCTGTGAATCACGATTAAAATAATCATTAAAATTCAAGTTCATCACACAATCTTCACTCATGTCAACTGCAAACACAAAAAAAACCCACCCGAAAACAAATAAACAAAACAAAACAAACAAAAAACTTTATCACTAAACTAAATGAAAGCGGACAATTTACACAAAATTCATCTCCTGTTCCTTCATCACAATTATAACACCAGATATTCTTCACAATCACTCCACTTTCTCCCATTGTTCAGTCCATGTTCTGCCCATTAATGCTCCTCACTACCAACCTTATCTCAAATTCCTCATGCCCCATGTTAGGCATCAAAAAAGATTGTGGTGGTTTGACTGTCTGAATGACAGAAGTTCCACCAAAGCTGCTCTGTCACTCCCCTCCTCAGCTGAGCAGGGGAGAGATAACGTGACAAAAAGCTGATTGCTCAAGATAAGACAGGGACATACACTGAGCAATTAACTATCATGGACAAAAAAAAAGGACTCAGCTTGGACAAATTAATTTATTTTCTTGCTAATACAATCAGAATAGGATATTGAGAAGTAAAACCAAATCTCAAAAACTCCTTCTGCCACCACTCCCTCCTTCATGGGTTTGTTTATTTCAGTTTCTCTACCTTCCTCCCCACAGCAGTGCAGGGGGGATGAGAAATGGGAATTGTTCATCACACATTTCTTCTGCTCCTTCCTCCTCAGGAGAAGGAGGAGGAGTCCTCTCCTTACTTCACTGTGGGATTCCTCAGCATGATCCCACAGCAGACAGTCCTCCTCCATGAACTTCCCGAGTGTCAGTCCTTCCCAGAGACTGCAGTTCTTCACAAACTGCTCCAGCATGGGCCCCTTCCATGGATTGCAGTCCTTCGGGAATGCACTGCTCCAGCATGGGTCCCAATGGGTTACAAGTCAGGCTAGCAAACTTTCTCCAGTGTGAGCTCCTCTTTCCATGGAGCCACAGGTCCTGCCTGGACCGTGCTCCAGTGCAGGCTTTCCATGGGGTCACAACCTCATTTTGACACATCCATATGCTCTGGTATGGGGTTCTCCATGACCCATAGATGGATATTGGCTCCATCATTATGCTCCATGGGCAGTAGGGTCACAGAAGTCTCATCATGGCATTCCCCAGGAGCTGCAGGGGAATCTCTACTCTGGAACCAGGAGCACCTCCTCCACCTCCTTCTGCACTGATCTTGGGGTGTGCAGAGCTGTTTCTCTCACATATTCTCACCCCTGTCTTCTCTGGCTGCAATTTGCTTCTGGCCAATAACTTTACCCCACTTCTTAAACACTTTATCCCAGAGGTGTTGCCATAGTCACTGAGGCTTGACCTTGGCCAGCAGTGGGTCTATCCTGGAGCCAGCTGGCACTTGCTCTGTTGGACATGGGGAGAGCTCCTGGAAGCTCTTCAGAAAAGCCACCTCTGTAACCAAAATCTTGCTGCACAAACCCACCACAGCTGCACTTTGTAAAGAATACTGGTGTAAAGCTTAGCTCTGTCATGGCTGTTGCTGGTACACGGGAATAGTGCGGCATTTTTCAGAGCTGACTCTCGGCTGTCACATCAGTTTTTCTTGTAACAGCCTGCGGTTCTCGTGGAGCTGTGTATCTGTAAATGCCACCATTGCTTTTTTTTTTTAGCTGTGTGGTGCAATTCTTTGCTGTTTTGGGCATTGCTTATAGCCAGAGAGTATTATGTCTCCCTGAAATTCATATAAACTCTGCTGAGACAAAGTAGGCAACTAAAAAAACCCTGGGTTTTGCCATCTAATCTTTAGAATTTAAGGTGTGTCCCCACCTAATTCAGATAAGTGGCCGTACAATGGTATCTTAATATAAACTCCCTCTGTCTTCTAGGTTAACAAAATGGTCTTTTTTTGGCAGGAAAAAAAAGAGATACATTGTGGGGGTTTTTGTACTGTAGGAGCTAGACAGGTGCTACATCAATGGGAATAATGTATATTAATCTAACACTCATGCAGGTGTTGAAAGATTAATTATAATGTTTAATTCACTGTGATATAAATCACCATGTTTAAAAATCCAACTGATTGCAGAAGTTAAGTTTTTTAGGGAGTCATTCAGCATTGTAGATTAAATTTTTTTTTCAAGGAAAAAAATAAATAACATCTTTAGGGCAAGCCTTGGTAAATTTCTGTGTTTCCAAAGTGGAAGACTTTAAATCTTGCAGGTTACAATAGATTCAGGACTTTGTTTACATCTGTTTATTTCAATAGAAGAAAATTACTTTCTAATTTGATAGGAAATTGCAAGCAGTTCTAATTATATTCACACCACTATCTTTACCATAAAAGTGTATGCAATAAATTATATACTACATAATACAATATAAAAATATTATAAAATAATGATTTTATGTCATGAGTTTGAAATTACATTAGCCATAATGAGAATGCTGATGTGCTAAGTAGTGCTGAGATCTGTATTAATACCAACTGTTACATCATTCTACCTGACAGGTCACTGTCTTAAAGAATACAAGTGCTCTTTGCAAATGTATCTTGCAAATTTGCTCCTTGCAAATGCATCTTGACATTTTTCTTGCATTTAAACACAAAACAAAGTAAGACTAGTGCTTCTGTCATTTCAAAGATACTTCAGTATTCACATTTCAAAGGTACTTCAACAGCAGTCTGATAGAGACTTTGTGCAGAATAACATTTTATTACAAAATTAGGCTAAGATTTTAGTACAGTCTAAAGGTAGGCAATATATTTGTTTTCATGGAGTTCCTAGAGTGCAGGCATTCATGTTGCATCCTTTCAGGAAACTAAATGAGCAGACTGAACAACTACTTATCCTGACAATGCAGCTTGTGAGTAGGATGGCAGGGATAGATGGATGCCAAATAAAAAATGTAACAGATTTTAAAAATCATAGGATATTTTGAACTTGAAGCAGGAGCACTCTTTGATTTCCAAATCCTCTGGCATGACAATAAAGCACTCCTTCTTGTCTGAATAGTGTTTGACCTAGTAGGAAGTCACACTTCACTGGCTCATCCCACTCCCATCATGCAACTTTAATGCCCTTCAGTAACAAATAGTTCAAGGAAGCCATGTGTCTTTTGGCTTCTTCACTCCTCCGTTTCCTGGGAAACTGAGACCTATCCAAACCATTAAATTGTCAATCTGTCTGTCTCTCTCCTTCACCTATAACAGCTTCTTCAATTGTGTCCATATTTTACCTGCCTGTCAAACATGGTTGAAGACTCAGAAATAAAAATTCCTATGAAATGCTGTTAAAATCCATGTTCACATCAAAGATTAAATCTAAAGATACCTTTTGAAGGCTGAGTTGGAGCCACGTTTTCCTTATCAAACCAGAGAAGCTTCATTTGGATAGCCTGTAAGCACACAAGCACCAACTGATCTGCACATGCCCATCTTTTGGGTAATAGTAATGCACGCCTGTACTCAGGTGGACCAGAGTGAGAGGAATTCAGAAGGTACTGGGGTGGGATAATAGCACTTCAGGCATCAAGGTTGTGGTAAGATGATGAGATGTTACAAAGAAAGGGTTAGTAGTGTTCAGGGCACACACAACACAAGTCCTTCAGGAAATCAGTCTGTCTTTTTCAAAGGATTGTGGTATGACACATAAACAGAGACAGTAGAGAGGACTGCAAAACACACACTTTGTGGTACCCTGATGCAATAGAAATACATTTTAACTCAGTGCTGTATTGAAAAGAAGTGACACTATAAATACTGATCAAAGAGCAAAGTCATGCTATCCTATGGAAATAGTCTTGGTCTAGATATCTGAGCAGACTCAGCTCATTAAAGAAGACACCACCCTCAGATGAGAATTTAATGAGGGCTTTCACAACACACAAGCAAACTTAGTAACTGGATCATTCAAATGTCTGAGCTGATAGTGAACAGGGCCCCATTCTCTGCAACAGGAAGTGAATATTGTCTTACAAATTAGCAAGAACTCAAAATCTCTGGAGCCTGAATTCTTAAAAAAGCTTTCTCACAAACTGTAGGCTCTCAGTCACTGTAGTTTTGTTGACTAGAGAAGATTCACATTGAATGTGAAATGTGCAGCACCAGTGACCTCAATCACAGTAGATGTTGCAGCTAATTTTTTAATCAGAATTTGTTCATCCAAAAGCCAACAATTACAGCAGCCAAGCACTATGTGCCATCACTAGCCTACTACTAATGCCCTATAGTTTGCTAAAAAATGGGGGATCTTCTCCAGGAATACCAGGAACGATATCATGTCAGTATCTGAAAGAAGTTTATGCCTGCTTTGAAAGTAGATAAAAGTCCATCACTGCAGCAGCCTTATTCTAGACAGCTTTATGAAGGAGAACTTTCGTGTATATAGAAGAATTTGAAGTTCTGTATCACATTCACACCACCAAATTTTCAGATATTCCCTAAGTTTTAAAATTACTCTTTCCTCCACTTTAACTATCCTCTCCAAGAGAGTTTTATGCTTTTCTCTTTCAATATATTTAGTTGGGTAAATAGGCAACCTTAGTCAAAAAATGTTAGGAAAAGTGTGGAAAGCGACCTACCATTTTATGGAATGCCAAATATTAGAAAAGACCTATTAAAACTAATTTCAGTGAAGCTTGCTGCTTCTACTTGGCATGATTGGCATAATTCAAAATACTACTTTGTATCCTGTAATCTGGAGTCCTATCGTCATCATTTCTGCATTTTCTGCAATAAGACAAGAACTGGCAGCCTTGGAAAAGTGCACCCAAGATCAAATTTTGCAGTTTCAGTTTTTAAGGTAAAGTCATCATCCTGACCAAATTTTTCTAAATATGGCATAGCCTGATAGTTCAATGTTTTTAAAAGAGGACCTGTATTTATTTGCAGTTAGAGAATATACATGCCTGCCAGCATTTAATTGAAATCTAATTACATTCAGCAGTACCATAGGACTGTACTCCATCACTCTGGAAACTTACTGCTGAAAATCCAAACGGCCTCATTAAAGAGGATCCTCTTTATGTTTCTGCATTCTGCATTACCTCTTCATTTGCTGTTGTGGGCAAGGGCTTTCTCAGATATTTGTGACACAGGTGAGGAGATGTTTGAAAAGACCAAGAAGTATCCTGCCTACTCACAATAAAGTACAACCTGCAATACCATTGTGGTTTAATTTTGTGGGCAGCTAAACACCACACAGTCATTCACTCACTGTCATTCTCTTGTGATAAATTAAAAGATGTTTTGTTTACTAAGAAGGACAAACCACAATAACAAGAAGCTAAAAGTCCTTGGATTAAGATAAAACTCATACATAAATATGCTCTTGCTCAAGAAGTACTTGCTCAACAAACTTTAAGTTCCAGAAATCGGAACAGGAATACCAAATAAGGAAAGAAGACACCTGAGGAAGGCTACCAACCTTCATCCAAAGACCACCAGGAGGCAGAATGCGACCACCTAGCAACAGTAGGAGACATGCGCAGAGTACAACTAAGAAGACACGTCAGCAGGAAATGGGACTGCATAAAAGACGGATTGGAACAGGCTGTGAGTGCGGCAGTTGGTGGAGCGAGACTCCCTGTCGCCCAGCGCTGGTTTGCTTATGCCTTGCTTGCTATAATTAATAAATTTCAATTCAACCCAAATTTCAGAGTGTACTGAAATTTATCACACTCTCACAGTGGGACAGGAGACAATTAGGAAAAATGTAAAACTCATGAGATGAGATAAAGACAGTTTAATAGGACAGATAAGAAAGGAAAAATAACAATTGGGAAAAAAATATGCAGAACAAGTGATTCACAGTGCAACTTCTCATCACCTGCTGACAAGTGCCCAGCCCATCCCTGAACAGCAAGTTCCCACTTACTACCCTAGTCCCTCAGTTTTATTGTTCAGCATGATGCATTATGGTGTGAAACCCATAATTTGGCTAATTTGGGTTATCTCTCTCCTGCTTCTTCCATTCCAATTTCTTGTGCATCTCCAGCTGCCTCTCTGGCAGGACATGCAAAGAAGGAAAGTAATTGGCTCTAGTGTAAGCCCTACTCAGCAACTAGAACATCGATGCGTTATCAACATTATTTTCAGACTAAATCTAAACCTAGAACTGTACTAGCTAATAAGAAGGGAGTTAACCTATCCCAGCCAAAATCAAGACAAATAAATAATAGAATGGAATCATAATCAACTTATCCTACAAAATCAAGATGTAAAAATGACAACACATAATATCTGGCTTCTACCCTGAGAATGTAAATACAAGCACTGTGGCAAGGGATAAGAATGGAAGCATCTTAATCCAGGGTTCATAGTAACTATTTTCAGTTTCAGTGTTGTAGAGAGGGCCCCCATATTCCCATAGGCATATATCTGACTCCCAGAGCTGTTCCTAAGCATCTTGTGCAT
>VXBU01010210.1:28041-40636 GCA_013400315.1 Bombycilla garrulus | reverse complement strand
CAGGTTTCTTGGAGTCCTCAACCCAGCAGCATAAAACCCAGGTTTCTTGGGTCCCTCAATCCAGCACTGCTGTCCAACCCCAGATTCTCTTGGTTCCCTCAACCCAGCAGCATTTGTGGGGCCTTCACTTTTGTCCCGTTTCCCAGTGAATTGTGCCAGGAAACCCTCAGCTCCCTTCCTCCAAGGGGTCCAACCCCTCGCTGGGACCCCGTCCCAGTTACCCATGGGTGGATTCTTTTACTCTTTTTCTCTCGCTTCATCTCCTCGCTGATCGAATGCCTCATGGCAGTTCAGAACTGTAGCCCTTGGAAACTGCCACACTCAGGTTGCAGGTCTGGGGTAACCAGCCTGCGTCTCATTCACACACCACTTGTTCCCCCTGTATCTACTCCCTCAAAGAGTACCTACAATCCTTTTTCTTGTCTGGTCTTCGTGTGCACCAGAAGTGTGGGGCTAATGCCGCGGTTTTAGGGAGCGTTTTCTTCCCTTTTCCTTTTTTGTCTCCTTCTTGTCCTCTGGGTGTCTGACCTGCAACCCCCAATCCATGCCAGGGGAAGCAGAGCGAGGCTGCCAAAATCGGGTGTGGCACGCCCCCCACTCTGGGACCCCTGGGGTGTCAGTGGCGAGGCGTTTATCCCGGACGAGCCCCCAGTTGTGAAAAACAGAGTTCACTCTCCTAGTAAAATTTAAAAGGTTTAATAAAAAGACAATAGGAGAAAGACATAAAGCAAAGGGTTAAAACGGCCAGGTGCTTGGCATGCTGCCAAGAGCACACAGGCTACTTTTGGAAACACCTCTTGAATACTTTTTACATTACACCAACCTGTTGCATCTTCATAGACCTTCATGCATATTCAAACTTTCCCACAAACTAGTTTACATATTCTGGGAACTGTTTAGCAT
Organism: Bombycilla garrulus; assembly: GCA_013400315.1. Classification (NCBI taxonomy): domain Eukaryota; kingdom Metazoa; phylum Chordata; class Aves; order Passeriformes; family Bombycillidae; genus Bombycilla; species Bombycilla garrulus. Next base: position 39,733 of record VXBU01010210.1, on the reverse strand, counting down.
GGCCACTCCTTGGGTCCGCCTTTTTAGAGCATGCGTGTTTCTTGGCTTGTGGTTTTAATCCATCTTCTTATCACTTTCAATTTGGGCTTTGGCTCCTTCTTTCCACAGGCGGTGAGTGTTGGTAATTGGCATGTCAGCAGCAGGGTCGGGTCCCCATCATCCACTCACTGGATGTTATCCTCACTCAGCAGACAGTTCAAGCATACTATATCAACTATTACCACTATGCCTAATTTTTGCTAATAGCAGAAATAAAAACCTATATCCATACAGCAAAGCTATTTTAACATTATTCATCTTAATACTTGTGAAAAGCCAGCAGCACAACATGCACTTACAACAATACTGATACACAAACTGGAAGCGGAAAGGCTAAACAGAAGGCAGTTCCTTACCGAAATATTTTATACTGGCAGTTTCCTTAGTTTTTCTGTATAAGAGGAAGCTGGTAATCCTGCTCACTGCTGTGCCCATACTCACATGGTTTTCAGTATCATCAAAGCCAAAATAGTCTACAAAATGTTAAGCAAATGAAGACAACCTGTGTTCTTATCACATTGCACTTTAGCATAGATATTTAAATAATTGTTATTTAGGATAATTGAATAAGTATCAGTTCATCATTACCTTCCAATGTTAGGAATGTTACCTCAGCTTTTTTTGTAACATATCAAGGAACTGAAAATTATGTTCTCACATCCGGCCACCTATTCCTGGAGGAACAAGCTTGATCTTGCCCTGAACTCTACGTATCCTGTGATTATGTCTACATCACGTGTGTTTGCCATTCTACTATAAGTTATTTTACAAATACCTCTATTTAGGTGTAGCTCAGATTAAAAAAAAAAAATTGAATAACATTACAAACAAAACATCATTTTCAAAATGCTGCTTCTTAGAAGATGCTCTAAATCTACTACTGATGCAGCAACTAACCAGCAGCATTTCCATTGTATCAAATATTGCTTTAGAGCTAATTAAAGAAAAAAATCTAGCATGGAAAAAATTAGCCCTCGTTATTAGCTTATGGCAGAGCCCTAGGAAAGAAACTCTGAGATCTGTTGGAACTGCTGCTGTTTACCTATGAAAAAAAAAAAAAAAACAAAACAACTTAGCAAGGCCTTGATACTGGGGAGGCAACATTAATTTTTAGGGTGCATTTTAGAAATGCAGCTTTACCCTGACTGCTGATAGAACACTGAACTAAAAAAAGGCAATAGCAGGCAGCTGGAACTGAGGAATGGCCCTGTCTGACCAGGTGTCCTTGTATTGTACTTGCCCTTACTCATCATCTTCCTCGGCCTCCATGCAGGCAAGAAGGAAAGTGGTCGTGTACCATACAGAGGTGGATTTAGCTACATCTTAAAAAATTGAAATGTTAAGATGGTATCATTAGCTGCAGACAGCATGATTTCTCTCTAATCCTTCCAACGAGTTTAAATGTCCATGCATGACGTTATTAAGTGGCTTTAGTAAGTACTTAGGACTCATAATTTTTTTTTGTAAACAACCATTTGTCAACTTCTTTCTACCTAGAGGGGAAAGCAGAGCCTTCTGAGAACATGTTGGTCAGGAGGTAACTCTCTGATGCCCAGGCGGCTTTCCTGAGGTGTGAGGAGGGAAGGGGGGCAGGGAGCAGCTCCCAGTACCACTGTCACCACCACCCTTACTGCCATGTTGTGATGATGTAAATTTGCACAAAGGCATGCCAGAGCCATTATTTGCTGCCAGTGTCTCCTTTGACATGCAGTCCTCATGGCCAGACAGCAGGGTGTGCCAGGCAAGGGGCCACAAGCCAACCCTCAAGCCAGGGACAGTTGCTTACCTGGAGAGTTTTCACTTTATTCACAGGAGGAGCTTTCATGCATGCAAATAAAAGCCATTGAGATGATGACAAACCAATATAATAACTCAATTACTTTTCAATACCTGCTGGGAGGGGACTCTGCTTTTATAGCTTGTTTGTGTGAGCCTGTGGACACAAATGACTGCTTCTTAGTAAAGGAAGTGCTAATGAATTATAATCACTAGCAACAATTAATAGCTGTAATTAATTATGTACACTTTGTAGCCAGATAGAAGAACCTAAATTATTAATTACAAGTGTCTATAACTGTATATAAGTATATATAAGTATACAAGCTAAATACATGTGCATGTAACTATATATAAGACTATAGGGGAGAAAATGGTAGGCAGCCAAGGGGGTGGGAGAGGGAGTGATCCCCAGCATGACTAACCTGGCCCAGCAGCACCTGGGAGACCCCTGCTGCAGCTGCTGGCCTCCTAGGAAATGCTAATCAGTGCCCTAGTTGCAGCAGGCACTCAACACTCCACCAGTAGGGAATGGCTTCACTGCCATCTTGGCATAGAAGCAGCCCTCAGTAGTGGGAGGTCATGAGGGTTAGGTCTTGCAGGGGTGCTTCCTGCATGTCCCTTGCTTCAGGCTGAGACCAGGGCAGCAAGTGGTTTCCAACACCAAGGTTTCTACTCATCTTTGGTTTAATTTGGTTGAATTCAGTTGAAAATGCTGTTAAAGGGCGATGTGTCCCTTCTCTGGGAAGCCAGCAGCCTGGGTAACCCTCAAGCTTGCCAAGGATGTCCAGGACCGACACTGGCTGAGATCAGGTGGGAAGGTAGCAGCCACAGGCCCCTGTCAGCTCTGTCTGCAGCTTCCTCATTTTCTGGAAGGGAATCCTCATGCGTGGACCCTACAGGGCCAAAGCACAGAGCCTTTCCTTCATTGTGGTTGGTCCCAAAGAATCTTTCTTCTCCCCAGACCTATATGTTGGTTCACTGTTGACAGCCAGAGCTCCTTCCTTGGCAAGCTACACTTTAATAATAGATTTCCCCGATTAGGTGTCTGATATGGCACAAGATCAAGACCCAAATCTATGAAGACTAATGATAGCTATTTCATTGACCTATTTTCCATCTAATCCAAAAACAAATCACACTGTCTTCAACACGTATGGGTATGGGCAACCATTAATCCAATTTTTCAATGGCAGTTCTAAGAACAAGGACTGCAAAATTTGGCTCATTAATAGCTTAGTCTTAATCATATTGAATTAGGGGGAGAATTGCATTACCTTTAATAACAGACTGAACATCCCATTCCCCATCCTTTCTCCTAATATATGTATGTACATAAATCAACAACACTTGTATGAGACTCAGTCCTGCTCCCAGCAAAACTAACAACAATTTCATCCAGATTAGACTCTGCACCCTGCAGATAATCTTCACACCTGCTTTACACCACACACTATAAATCTATAGGTCTATATATACATGTACATATGTACATAGCTAAATACATGCAACAGGGTCAAGAATAACAAACTAGGTTATTGTTAGCAGACAACTGCAAATCCAAAGGGCTCCTTTCTCCTTCTTCTTTCCCATTCCCTGAAGAGAAGTCCATAAAAAGTATTCGTTTTTATCTCATGCTGTATTGGTTTTGCACAGCCTGTGTTTTGGTAGCAGGGAGGGCCGCAAAGATGACTCCTGTGAAAAGCTGATGGAAACTTCCACCATGTCCAGCAGAGCCAATCTCTGATGGCGCTGAATATGGACATGCTGCTGGCCAAAACTGGGCCAATGAGAGAGGTTGGTAAGAACTCTATGATGACATATTTAAGAAGAAAATCAAAACAAAGTCACATAGTTTTTGCTTCTAGTCAGGGAAGAGGAGGAGGTGAGAACATAGGAGGGAAAACAACATGGTGACACCAAGGTCAGTGGAGAAGGAGGGGGAGGAGGTGCTTCAGGTGCTGGAGCTGAGATTCCTCTGCAGGCCGTGGTGAGGACCATGGTGAAGCAAGTTGTCCCCCTGCCACCCATGGGTCCATGGGGGATGCAGAGATCCACCCGCAGCCCATGGGGGAGGGGCCCATGCCAGAGTGGGTGGATGCCTGGAGGAGGCTGTGATCCAGTGTAAGACCTGGTGGGGAAAGAGGACCCTTGCTTCCAGGCTGGAGCAGGCTGTCCTTGGAGGACTGCACCCCATGGAAAGAGAGAGGACTGTCTGCCCATGGGAAGCATTCACATTGCAGCAGGTGCGGTAGGACTGCTGCTTGTGAGAGTGGACCCATGCTGGAGAAGTTCACGGGGAACTGTCTCCTGTGGGAGGGACCCCATGGTCTCACAGGGGAAGGACTCCTCTCCCAGAGCAGCGTAAGAAAATCTCGGTGATGAACTGACCAAAACTCCAATGCCCTGTCTCCCTGCACTGTCAGTGGGAAGGAGGGAGGGACTAGGGGAAGAAAAAGTGTTTTAAGGGCTTATTTTACTTCTCCTTATCCTCCTCTGATTCTGTTAGTAATAAATTCACTTTGCAACTTGAATTTGAACCTGTTTTGCCCTTGAAGTGTTTTCTCCTAGTCCTTATCTCACTCACAAACCCTTAGTTAATTTTTTTCCCTCTTTGGTGCCCAGCTGTAGCAGGGGAGGGTGAGGGAGAGACTCTTGCGGGTGCCTGGTGTTGGGCCAGCATCAAACCATAACACATGCATTTACCATTTAGTGGGGAAATTTAATTGTCAGAAGCCTGGCTTTATCTTTCCTTTAAATTAAAATAATGAAGGAGGTAAAAGCTAATTATTGGGTTCATCCCAGAGGATGCAATCTATGCAAGTGTTGTGCATTTTAAAAATCTAAATGGGCTTTTTCATTGTGTCTCTGTGGGACTGCTACTTCACCATCACTTCTCAAGCTAGTCAGCAGAAATGAGAAAACAACTTCTAATTCACACAGGAAAGGCCAAATCTGCCCTAAAAGACAGCACACTCAAGTTCTTTATAAAATGAAATATTGCACATATTGAAATTGAAGTATTTCCATTTCAGTTGAAACAAATAATTAATTTCTTCTATGTTAATGCATATTAATGGCAACTTTAGGAAGGCAAAAATGCCCTCATGAATATGTCCATTCATACAACCAGTTTCTGGACAGGCAAATACAGTTTCCCTCACTGCCAAATTTTGTAAAATATTCTGCTTTTGTTACTGTCAATGCAAGAGCCCCACTAGCACTATGGTTTACAGAGTTTGGCCTTTTCTTTCTACCTGCTATGAATGGAATTTAAATGTGTGCTAGTGTCATTCTGCTCTTTATACTTCAAGTCTGGATTATCCTAATTCCTATTATTGTTCTTAAATTACAATTTGTTACAAAAGATTTTAAGAAAATGCAACTTTTCTGGCACTAATTTTTCACAAACCACTCTGAGTGGTCTCTGTCAGTATTACACAATAGAACTACAAATGACAAATGCTGCAGATATTGTTCCTGCTTAGAAATTTGCTAGTTAATGTGGTTGGCACAGATGTATTATTCATCAAAAGTGTAGTTACTCATTGATTTGCAGTTTTATGCTAAGAACTGTATGACATTTAATGAAACTAACAATATTAATCAATTAGATTAAAAACACAAATGGTCTAATAAAATATGTAACTAACTGCTTGTAATGTATTTGAACTGTTTCTTTTTCTTAGTCTGTATTGTGCCAATTGATATATGAATCCTAAACAGAGGACTGAACTGAATAGCATCTATAGTAGAAACTATTATCAAGTGGGAACAAAAAGGTAATAAAAACTGAGAGAACTGGAAACATTTCTACATTGAGATCTATTAATATATTTCATTAACACCTACAGAAATATATTACCTATTACTTTGTTTATCGACTTCAGCCTTATTTCTTCTACTTATTCAAGCATAAATCTTTCCCTAGACTCAACTCAGAAGCAACCTGTGTAATATGGATTATACTTATGTTTTATCAATTCCAAGTTAGAGTTGGAATAGCTGCAAGATACAAGCTTGCTGACACAGTTTATTTTCTTAATTACATTAAAAGCAGATTTATAACTTGAACTTCTCAGGAAACATTAAACCATCTCTATATACTGAATTTAAGTTCCCATAAGATAATGCATAAGTTTATCTGAATAAAATAACTTGTAAATGAGCTCATTTTTCTCTGATTCTTTTTTGTATTTTGGGCATTGTAGATCTTAGCAATGATATTAGTTCTAGTGTAGGAAAATATTATAACTGAAATCGGGTAAGTTATTTGCAGATTTTAAGTTTTTCTTAATGTGCTGACATTTAGTACAGCCTCGGTGAGGAAAACAATACTGCCATTCATAGCTCTAAACCTAGATTTCAATTGACTTAAGCAGGCACAATGAAACTTTGTCATTCACTGGTTACCCATATTGTGTTCTCAAATTTTCTCTCAGCAAAAGTATAATGACTCAGTATTGTATGGTTGCATAGACAAGGGCCCAGAACAGGAGATGCTAGTTTTGTCTGATGGTGTAAGAATGTTGTGAAAGGATCTTTTCTTCCAGATGGTGTTAAATTCAGCTGCCTTTTTAACACTGGCCTTGCACAGCAACTGCTGCTCCCTTTTCACCAAGAATAAGCCTGGATTCCTGCTAGTTAACATGCATACTCACACAATCTGCAACTTCACTCCAACTGTTTTATGACAAAGTGGCATGCTAAAAAAATTTGATCTGGTTTTTCTTAGTGCTAAAACTAGCCTTCAAAGGACTGCTCAAATGATATTTACAGTTCTTTTTATTTAAAGATCTATATTGTTTAGGGGTTTTTTTACAAGTTCTAAGGAAACAGCAATTTACAGATAGATAATTTTGTATAACATTATTTGCTACATGAGGCAAGCATAAACTTGGAGAGCATGCTGCATTTTAACATGCTCTCTTTTCACAAGTCAGATTTGCAGATGGGGCATTTTGCTTCTAAGCAATGAAGGAAAATAATGACAACAATAATATAATTAGTAGTAGTAATAGGAGTAGTAGTAGTGTTTAATTATAGTCATGTAACTTCAATATGGTACAAACAATTTAATATTACAATGGGCAACACAATTATAATATTTGTGTTTCTTCTGGGTGTTTTTCTTAACAAATTTGCATAAAATACTGAGATGCAAGCAAAAGCTTAGGTTAATTAACTCCATTGGATGCCTGAGTAAACAACAGATTTCCCCAGAAAACAGTTTATTGACTTAACTGAAGGTCTTTCAGAAAGAAAACCACATACTTTGTAATGTAAGTATTAATTGTCGTAGACAATCACTCTAGGTAAATAGCAACTCTAGATAGAAGTAAATGAAAGGCATACAGGCATCCAAAATGAAAGACTGGTTGCACATACAGTGCTTCAAATGTAAATAAACAAGGGGCTTTTCATTGATCACTACAGTAGTAAAACTTTGGCATGTGTACAGCAGCTAAAGGGGGAATTCATATAAATACAGATTGGCTGGGGTACTAGCTGAATCTCAGTAAAAAAGCCACCAAGTAAGCCTTAAAAATCCTATAGAATATATTTGGAACTACAGGGAAGATGAGATGACTTTGGAGGCAAATTATTTATTTTAAATCAACAGTCCATGTCTTGTTTCTAGGACCTGTTTGATAGTTCTCTGCTTCCTTCATCTCAGAGTATGTGATGTAAAGGTAAGTATTTCCATTACAAACGCCCAAACAGTATTTTATGTGTCATCCTATTCATAAGTAAAAAACTGAAAAAAATCAAAGAATAAAAAAAAACCCCTCAAAATCCCAAACCCACAAACACCCTGTACAAAGTCAACCCTTTAATTTGTGAATAACACTGAGAATTGTTTCCTTATCTCTGATCTTATTTTAGTCTACCTTAGAGATGTTCAATTTCTAAGATAGTATTAGACACTAGTCTGCCTCTGAAAAGATGTTTAGGTTGAATTCAAAGGAAAATGTTGCCCTTAAAAACTAAGCCTGCTCAATTTCACTGTAAAAGGTGCCTAAACTGCAATAATGATAAATATGAATAGCACCCAAACAAGCGTTTATTAAAACCCATCAGATGTTTGCAAGGTCAACACATTATGTCTGCTATTTTATTCTATCAGGGAAGAGAGGCACAGTCTCCATAGCTGCACTTCCCAGGTTTCCTTGCCTCTCCTAAATCATCTGCAATACTTGGGCCAAGGAAGAAAAGAGAAACTTGCTCCCAAGGAGCTTGTACTGAGGTTCAAGAATTAACAGCAAGAGATGGTGTGCAGCCATAGAGCAGTTGCTGTTCTCACTTGGGAACCTGCAGATGGCTGTGGGTGGGAAATACCTCCACTTATGGAGGCAATGGATATGAGTATAGTATAGTGCACTTGAGGGTTTTTTCATTCTGCAGCCCCCAGCAGAGCTGTCTGCCATAGGCTGCTGAGGCATGGAATTGCCACTTGCCCTGAGCGTGGGAATGGGAGTGACCAGCCATTCACATCTCCTGCAGGTCGTGTAATGGAATGAATTAAGCAAGACAGACCATCAGCTTCCCCACCCCCTTCCCATTTCTGTCAGGTCTATATATGTCCTAATTATTTCAGTTTGGGATGCCAGAACTGTTTCCTAGATAGATCTGATCATCCTTAAACAAAAAGGGAGGAGGCATACGTGTGGACTTTTTGAGTAAATGTCACTTTCATTTCCAATGCTAGGCACAGAGTAAGACAGAACATTTTTAACACTTTGACAAGAGAAGAGGCAATCTCATCTCCATCAGGTCCTTCTGCTTCAATAGCCTCCTCAAGGAAACTTTCTCGGAACTGAGAAGCATCTGTGCTTGCATTTTGAACAGAAGAATAAAAATCAACCATCACTTTTTTCATCCTTGTGCAGTTGCACCAAGTTCTCAGTAGCTATAAATTGTTAAGCTTGCCTACACTTCAATGTAAATTTTTTTTTAAAGCCTGGTTTCATGTTATTTGAAATTAATCCCTCAATGCTTTATCTAAGATGAATGCAGACTGATTTTTTCCCAGTTCAGTCCACACTGTATCATCACCACCAACAGCAACTATCATCATCACCCTAACCAACAATCAGCTTTATTTTTAAAGCCATTTAATTGCAATGAATAATTTTGCAAAATGAAACAGCATTTCCTAATAACTTTCTAAAAAAATAATCTTGGCTCAGTTAAACATTAACTGGTCTAGGTTTCTCTTTATTTATTTATTAACATCAATAGGTGCACATGCAATGTTTACCATTGGTACCATTTCCTTGTTGCAGTATTTAGCATCTGACAATTTCATATTTTGGACTAAGTATGCTATTTAGTTCCCTCCACTCCCACCTTTAGCTATAAAAAATGTTGATTCAATAGAATGCTGACCCTTGTTGGGGTTTTTTGTTTGTTTGGGTTATTTTTTACTGTCTCTTGCAATAGTCTTTCATTTTCACATGGTGTACGATGATCTTGAAGGAGTTTTTACTTTCGGTTATCTAGCTTTATGAAGACCAAAACACTCATACAGATAGATAACCAAAGATAATAACTCACTTCCAGCTAGCTTTCCTTGCTAGAATCCAAATTTTTTTGATAGACATGCAGTTTCCTCCAATAATACCAGTGCCGCTTTAAAATACTCATGCTTTTATTCAATTGTGACCTGATGTGTGTGTATATGCATGTGCACATGCTCAGCTAATAACATCCAAAAGAGGTCTGTTGTCTTCAAAATTTATTCCAAGATTTTTCTTTCAGTCAGTAATTTCCAGCAGGGATAGCCAACAATTCATCTGTTAATATCAGAAAAAACCCAGCTATTAAGGTGTGATAAGACTAAAAAAGCACTCATTCTTTCACAAGCTTCTAGTTGCATTATAAATTGCTTCAGCCTCACAAAAGACTCTTTTGACTCTATAAAAATGTAAAACCATCATCAATTTCCAGCGCAGTGTAAAGAAGAAAAAAAACCCCCATATTTCAGTAACAAGTGACAAGATTATTTGAGGATCCAGCTCCTGATCCCTTTAGATTATGCATGGTATAGAGATTTTTACCAAATAGTGGCAACTTGACTGTAAATATCTTACATGTATGTGTGTTTTGCAGGGGGGAGATCCTTGCTTTCTCAGGACTCCTAGAACTGGGAAGAAGCAGTCTTTCTGGCTTGCTGCTGCCCCTGGTCTGAAAGAAGGAGAAAAGGGGCATCATTAGAGGACCTTTAGTACCAAAATGTGGACCAGCCCAGCAAGATCAGAGGTCCTAGACTGCAGGAGACAAAGGTAATGATGGTGTCATGAGAAATTTCAAGTACACATGGTTATTGATACGGATGAGTGATCAGCGATCTGCCCCTGCCAGCCACACCAGCAGCAGCAGCCTGGGACTAAGCCCTCTGTTGCTCCCAATTGCAGGAAAATCCACCTGATGCCATTACCTTCTGTCTTGCTAGCATAGATTGCTCTAATATCCAAAGACTGGACGAATTCTCTCTCTAAGGATAGATAAAAGCACTTCAGATCTGTGGAACATCTTTGCCTACATTTCTCTTTTGACAGCCTCTGCTTGTGCAGAGAGATGTGAGGCACTTTGCTATATCTTAAAGTGGCACCTTGCTTTCTGAGACTGGGGATCATATCTGCATTACACAGTAGTCGATGTATAACTACTTTGACAATTTGCCCTGCTGTGATGTGCTTTTAATGGCTTCACAGCTCAGTTATGTCTTGTGTCTATAGTGATTTGCAGCTATTTACACCAGGATGACTGTGCAATGCATTTTCCTCTATGTGTTTATTTGGAATGCTGCTTATATTACTCAAGAAATTGATGAAGGCAAGTCTTTCTAAACTGTTAGAATGAATTATGTACCATTTAAAGATTTAAGTCTCTCAATTCACCTCTCCTCCACATTATACTTTGAATTTTTCAAAATCATAATGTGTATAGATTTTTTCAAAGTCCAAAATGCAAAAAATAAAGATCTCTCAACTATACATGATACAATGAAACTCTGGACTGAGATCTACAGCATTTACTGTTGAAATTAATAAATGTATTTAAAAAGCTCATACGTACTGTGATCAGTGTAAGATGCATATTGGAGAATTCAGCACAGAGAATATTAACTGCTCCACACTTCTAAAGGAATTCTCGCTTGAAATTCATGCTGCTACTATTCTTTGAAGGTGTAAAATAAAACATAATGCATCATGCTTCATGTTTCTGTACAGTTATAGTGAATATATTTCACTGCAATTAAATAGATTTCTTTGTAAATAATCTGTTTGCATTATTACTATTTTTAAGGAGAAATTTAAATGTGTGAAGTTGAACTGAAATTCTTGTTCTGTACTGATTGTATAGCCTGCTCACATAATAAAGCATATGTGTGCTTGTATGTTCACAGGGGAACTGTGTATACATGTGTAGGACTAAGTACATGTGTACAGGTATATGCATTTAAATACATATATACATATGACTGTGATGTAAGGAAGAAACATCCCCCATGTATTTTTAAAGAACAAACAGTATTTATTATAAAGAGGAATACTTATGATTCTGTATTTACTACAGAGACTTGTTGGGTATCCCCATCTTCTGTATAGAATATTCATAGGAACCCTATTTAAATTGCTATGAACTATATAACTGTATAGCATTATATGAATATTTTTTCCTACTAAATTAGAATAGGACTCATAAATTTAAAATGTCACACCAATACAGTACAGGCAAGAATTTCCTGCATAATATCCCTTTCCTTTCAGCCAGGTAAGTCACTTAACTGGTTTGCCTTCTAATAAAAGTGTCTTATAATTTCTTTTGTGACCACAACTGAATTTTACAGGCAGCTGCAGACTACATTTCT
>VXBU01010210.1:14817-28034 GCA_013400315.1 Bombycilla garrulus | reverse complement strand
TTTGTTGAACATATGGTATGCAAAGGGATAGCCATAGTACAAAATAAGATTAGGCAGACTCTCAAAAATGCAAAATTTTGGAAATTAAAAAAACACTGCACTCAGTAATTTTACATGAATACACTATGTGCTGTTAAAGAACATGTTCTATCACCTGACTTTTATTATTAAACTAAAAAATAAAAATACCGTTCTTTGTTTTGATTGCCATTTCCTGTGGTCTTCTTGCATTGATTAAATCTGAAAAATAGCTACAAAAAAGGCAAAAGTTCATAATTTAAATGATTTCACTGTTCTTGTTCATTAAATGTATGTAAATATATAAATGCATGTGTATTCAGGAGGTGGCATGTCTATCAACATTTGGAGATTATTGAATAAATTACTAAAATACTTGACTCTAGATTAAACAGGGAAACAGCTAGCCATATTTTCTGCATATTTTCTGATCTAATATGACATAAAACAGATACAAGTAATATACACCAGTGTCTGTAGGGTTAAATGTGCTAATTAATATTTGCAGGATCTAATTATTAACGAAAAAAACCCCAATTCCATAATTGTTTGTGGAGACCTATCATGAAAAAGAAAACAATTTAAGAATATTTGTGACTGTTGAATAGAGATGCTGAAAGCTACAGAGGCGTATATGATATTTGCATACTGTAAACTGACAGTTAATTTCATACTTCAGTCTCATGGAAAGGAGATTGGAGGCTCCATCTACCCTTCAGTTCAAAACATGTGAAACACATTTAAGACAGTATGTTCTTGACAGAATTTCCATGTTGTTCACATCACAGATGTCCTGAAATCAAGATCATCAGAAAGGCATGATCTATATTTACAAAACTGTTAGTATATCAAGAGTTGTATGTGTAAATAATCATAACACTGGTTTTGCATCATATTGATTACATCAGCTCTAGTTTTAAAGCATATTGCTTCTTACAAAGTAACTGAGTTCTTCTATTTAATGGTAAGCTTTTTCCCCCATTTCATGAAACCCATGGTAGAACTGTTCTTGAAGAGTTATGCTAACTGGTGGGTGGGTGTTTTGGTGGGTGGGTGAGATGCAGGACTAAAAGCACCTTTGTATAAATTGCTTTCTTCAATTACGCTCTCTGCCTACTGGCGTCCCAGAGGGCCCACACCAGGGCTAGACGCAGCGCAGCAGGGACTGTGCCGTGCCCCAGCAGCCTTTCCTGGTCTCTTGGGGCAGTGGCACCCAGAGCCGTGGCATGGCGCAGGCTGCCACCACTGCCGCCTCCCCCCCTCAAAAAGGTGTATGTTTTAGTCGGGCTGAGCTATGCCAGACACATCACACCTGCCCCTGCCACCCTGGACAAGATGAGAATAATTATAACCTCATAAAACATTTATTAAATCACCCCTGCTCCGAGGGATACATATTTTAATCAAGCTAAATTTTGGACAACCCAGTAATGCCTGCTTGCAGTTAAGTGGCCCACAAAGCACAGAGGCACCTGGATTTATTAACTACAGTGAATAATGTCCACCAATTTGACAATCTCAAAAACATGAGTTCAACTTTTTAAATTTTTTCAACTTAATTTTTTAGAAAACCCTTTGAAAATGTAGAGTCAAGAGAAGTTAGTTCCATTATTTTAGTTTAAAACCCAGTGAACAATTGTTCCTGTGTCTATACACCTTAAAGGGTACTGCTAAAAAGCTTCTTCTCTGCATACCTAAACATTATAACTCTGCTTTTACTGGCAATATGCTTGATAATTAAGAGTTCCCATACCTAAGCACACACAAGACCAACAAGTTTAGCATAAGACACACAAAATCAGCAAACCAATGTAAGCCACTGTGTTAACTCATAAAACCATGCCTTGTTAATCAAATTTCCCTCGTGGTCGCCAGTGGAAGTTCCTGGAGCCCTACTCAAGATCCCCTGTTTTGTCCGATGCTGGGTGAGGCAGCCCCTACCCCTGAACCTGTCACAGAGCTGCCAACTGAGCTCAGGTTCCCATATACCCATTCCCTCAACTGGAAAACATGGAAGTACAGTGAAGTTGATCTCTCTCCTTTCTATAAGGATTTCAGGTTTTGTAAAACCCCCTCACAATACATACATTTGTTTTTTATAAAATAAAAATTTGACCCGAGATCTAAATGAATCTCTAGTAGAAAACAAAGATTCCCACCATGGTAAAGACCTCTTTAAAGCAGGTCCTTTCATATCTCCAGAAATTCAGATCTTTCTTCTTGTGATCTCTATTTAAAAGTGCCACTTATTTCCATGGTGTAATTCTTGCATGATTGTTTCTAAAATAATTAGAAAGCTTCCATAAAGAAAAAGGGAGGGGAGGAAAAGGGGTGTGGTTTTGGGGTGGTTTTTTTTTGTTTTGTTTTGTTTTTCCATATTGCTTCCTGAGCCCCAGAGTAGAAAGTGAAGTGTTGCATGTGAGGCTCTACAAGGTTTGTTTTTTTGGCCGAGGGGAGACAGATTGGCCAAGGTCTAATCCAGCCCTCTCTGCTGAGAAAGACGTGCTCTGAAATTCAACCAGTTTTCCCAATGCTTTTGTTGCTGATGAACTGAATCCTTTTGCCGTGGTCTTTTCCTGTTCCAACTATATGTTTATGCATTGCCAGAAATAATGAATTTACACAAAAACCTGTCATAGTCCTATTTTGACAAACAGAACAAATTAGAAATGCCTCATCTAAAGAAGAGCAATGGCTATATATTCCTAGAGAAGGAACACATAGGTCTTTGGAAATACCAAAAGGTTGAGTTTTTCTAAGGTGTTCTTCTCTGGCTAACTTCTGAAAAAATTATTCTTCTGGGTCCTGGTTTTGGGAAATATTGCCATTTTGTGTAGCTTGTCAAAATTGATCAACCAGTCAACAACAATAATAGCAACCACAAAAATAATCCCTTTCAATATTTTATCATGAAATTTGTAGTGTGACCTCTCGTCAACACAGTGATTGCTGGAAGGAGGCTCTCTTAAATTTTTGGTGGTCTCCTTTTCCTTCTCATTCAGTGCTTCACATTCAAAACCAGTGTCACAAAACTAACACCTTGCCCATGAAAACCCTAGCTCTTTTTAGAGCGCAGGAACTAGGCAAAGAGCTGCATGGTGCCTTCAGAGAAATTTGGGTGTGTCTGATCACAGAAGGTGATGGGAGAGAGAGGTGGTGCACCACAAGAGAGGGAGGCAGGATGGCTCTCTGGTATGTGCCCAGGAGGATACAGCAATGGGGTTGTGCACAACGTTTGAGATGGGCAGGAAATGGGTTGGCAGGGGTGGTTACAGGGCAGAGGGGCTGACAGATGAGCATCAGAGAGGATTTGGGGAGGGCCAGGGGTTTGGGAGTCTGCTAGACAGCTTGTCCCTGCCTAGAATGACTGCATGACATCCACACATGGTGGTTTTTTCCATGTGCTGTGCTGTAGTCATGTGGACAGGTGTCAAGGAGTGTGAGCATGTGTGAAGAATATGTCAGGGGAGGTACTAGGGCAGGGACAACACTAATAAATGTGCATATATATATATGCATATTATGTCATATGTGTATGGTGCATATATATAAATATATGTTATATGGGAATCTCATCCAGAGTGTGAGTCCAGGGAGACAGTAGCCAGTCTGCAGAGGCATGGATTTCCTGCCAGCTACTGACAAGGACAGCAGTCCAGCCATCTTGTCCTGGCCATGGCCCTTCACAGCCCCTGTCACAGCCCAGACACACATAGCACCCATGGTTTCTCCTGCCAACACAGCCCCTGGGGACAAGGCAGACCAACAGAACTCCATAAGAATAAAAATACAATCTCAGGCTAAAATAACAAAATTCAGGGCAAACTCTGGCTACACAAAACTGCTGAGAGGACTTATAAAAGCCTGGATCAGTCTCTCAATCAGAAACACGTTCATGTTTCCATTCCCTGGCTTGGCCATTTAAGTTTATTCAAGATGCTTGAATAAAGAAACAGCACATGAGTGTGTGTGGTGGTGTTCCCGGGGACAGTGATAGGGCACTGAGAGGGTGGACTTTGTTTTGCCTCCATGTAGGGAGAGAGGGCGGGTCAGACCGGTTAATTTTTTATTTCATATTTCTTTTATTGGGCAGGGGTTCTGATCAGTATGGCAAAGCGATGAGGGGAGCCAAACAGCCAATGCTGTTTCAGACAGTGTCTACCGGCAGTCCGTCCACCTCTCTGCTACAGCTGCCTCTCTGTACTGGCCCGGCACGGTCCAATGAGGCTCGGCTCGGAGTGGCTCTGGCTATGCACCACCATCCCGTCCCCCATTTTCGCTTCATGTTCAAGGTTTAACAGTGAGGTCATATTCATTGATGTCAGCTTGAAGTTTACTGTACTTCTGACTACATTTGCATATATCAAAGAAATTAGGGCATTAAATAAATGTTCAAATCCTACTGATTGATGAAGAGACTGAAGATTCCTGGGGCAATCGTCCCTATTAATGAAGATCGCAACTAATGAAATAGACAATCTGTTCTCCTGTCCTCCCTTCAGCAAACATCATAAACAATAATAATAAAAACCCTGAAGTAACAAACGTCAGTTAGGCACAGAAGCCCGGGGTGCACCGGCTGGGACCGGAGGCAACCCGGCAGGGAAAAGAGCTCATCTCAGAGCAAGCTGCTCCAGACGGCTCCCTATGCATAATCAGGACTTCACCACTGTGCCGTTCTCCACCATTCTCCACCATTCCTCTCCCGTCCCATCCTCCTCATCCTGTTGGTTCCACTGTGTATTATTTTTAATACTGATGCATATGTAAATTTATATTTGCATTTTTAAATTAATTGAAAGCTAAAAGTTATTGCTTTTTCTCTCATCTTTCCTTCTTTTTTTTGTCCCTTCTTTTCTTCTCTCCCCTTCCCCTTTTGGCATGACTCTGATGTGTACGTGCCTTTATACATTGTTTCCTTCCCGCTTCTGTTTGTATAAGGTTACAAAATATGCACAAAGCTGATAAAGCAAATAAAGGTCCACAACATGCTTATCGGGTCTTAAAAGGAGAGACACATATAACTGTCATGTTCAGCAATAATACCAATAGGTCGAACCCAGAAATTTGACCACCTTATTAACTTCATATTAGGAAAAAAAATTACTGTTTTAAAGTATGAGACAATATAGATAATGCATGTAATGGGAACTGATTCAAATGATTTATAATATTTAATTGCAGAATTGTGACCTATAAATGCACTTATGCATTTCTGGATTTCAGGAATGTTTTATTTCAGAATATTATCTTAAAATGTGTAGACCCAGGCACGGAGTACTTTTTCTAAGGAAGACATTTTGTAAGTTCTCTCTTAACTCCTTACTTTATTAAATATATTGCAATTCATGTTAACATGGGTAGTTTTAAAGGAACTACCTAAGCCTTTACTGAAAATGCATTTTTAAAGTTTATTTTAAAATATTGCTGTTATCATTACAATATCTTTATCTGAAAATCCACAAGTCTTGAATTACATTTAAAAACAATATTAGCTCATTTCTATTTACCTTTACGGGGGAAATCTTATTTTAAAAAAGAAAGTAGTTTAAACATTATCAAAACCAGAAGATTACTCTATTTTTAAATTCCAGAAATATTATATTTTAAATGACTAATGTTTTCCAAAAGAACAATGCCCAACCAACCATAAACACATTTTTCCTTAAAAAAAAATCTAAGTACATGCATAGATAATTACTTACACCATGGATTACTTAACCTGTATAAACACATAAGGTGTAAATTACCTCCCCTTCAAGACTGCCATGAACATATTTTTTAAAAAATATCAGAATGTCATACTAGATTTGTATTGCTCAGTACCTATTTCACAACATGTATACTTTCTTTGGATTTCTTATGGTATTTCCAGCACTACCTCTAGCTCCAGTTGCACAAGACCTACACTAAAGTGCTCATATATGTCACCCAAGAAAAAGTGGCCAGATGCCTACCCATAAAACATTAAAAAATCATGGAAAGAGATAATATAATCCATTAGATTAGTTCTTACCTTAACATATAGAGCAATAATTTATATAAGTAGGTACCTTCTTTTTGCAAGCTTTTATGAATAATGGTAGGGCAACACATGTATCTAGAAGTGCCCATTTACAAGTGATGTTGGGGACTCAATCCACAAAATTTATTATTTTCACTGCTTTTAATTAGCTCACATGAATCATGTTCCCCTATAAATTTGAAGTAACACATGCAGACAGACCCACAGAAGTGAGTGTCTAGCCCAAGTTCGAGTGTGTGCACAGGTAGCAGACAGCACAGAGGGAGAGCGGGGAACGTGTGTAGGTTTTGGCGAGCAGGGGTATATTGGTATGTTACATCCCCTGTACTCACGGTACAAATGTGCGACGGTGCGTCTGTCTCCCGCGGAAGCGCGGCCCCAGCCACCTCCCTGCCCCTGGCTGCCTCGGTTGTGCAGGGCAATGACCCCACGCCCCGTCACTCCCCATGCTGCTGCTTACCCCCGCCACCGCCTCGCTGCGCACAGCCGTTGCCCCTGACGGCACCACACCCGGCGGGACGGGACGTAAGGCGCCGATGCCAGTGCTCTGCCCCAGTTCCGCTGCCTCAGGAGCAGTGCATGAGCCCCCTCCCCTCCAGCGCCCCTTCGTCTCTACCCTCGTNCCATGACCATACGGAGGCTGGGTCCCCGCGAATCACAGAGACAGAGGGCGACATTTGAATAAGCCCTGCAGCCGGCAGCAGCACCGGCTCCTGCAGCGACAGCACTCTGCACGGGCCGTTTCCTCAGCCCGTCCGCTCCTCCCTCGCCCCTGCATGTGCCACAGGCATGGTGGGGACAGCTGTCTTGCCTCAGTCACTTGCCACTTTAGCGCTAATTTCACGGGTAGAATATGAACAATAAATACTCCCCTAACTTGTTACCTGATACCTATTAGCCATTTAAAGCTAAAAATAAAGTAAAACTCACATATTATTTCAAAATGCCACCAAAGTGACGATTTCATGGATTTCAGATAGAAAAAAAAAGGTAGCATTAATAATATTCAAATTTGGGGTAATTTTTACAGCTGATCGTTACATATGAGAGAGGGCATCAGGTTGACGCGATGGACATTGATGAAATAGATCCCCTCCCTCGTCTTTTTTGCAATACTTTTAATGGCTAAAATCATCTAAATATTCAATATTTAAAACTTATATTTTCCTTCTCTTCAGCCATGTCTATATATCTTTTAATTGTAATTAGATCTGTGCCGATATGCTCTATGTGTGAACATTCATGTTTAGGCATTATTTACAGATTGGGTTAGAAGAAGGGATACATGGGTAAAGAAAATGTATTTTCTTATTTTTCACTAAATTTAAACCTTTGAAGGAAAATTTGAAAAATGACAACCATGTAATTTTATGTAGAATAACCGAACCTTAAAATGAGATTTATTTCTTTTTAGTAAGGAAAAGGGTGGATTTAGTGGCTTTTGCCCTCACAAAACTTCGTAATTTGGACCTCTTTATGTCTTGTGTGAATGCCCCTAATAATACACATCCTTTAGAAAAAAACCCCAAAGCCATGCTAATGTCTCTTTATTTAATAATGTCTCCCCTGATTAGATGTAGAAAGACAAGAGGAGCAGGTGGAGAAGAGGCAGTGAGAATTTTTATATACATTATTTTAATGCATATTTAAAATAATCGCTAAATTGTTAGATTTCCAGGCAGGAGAGTGAAGGGGTGATGTAGAGTAAACTCTATTAAATATGATTTTGGTGAGCATTCGAAACATTAACTTCAGCATCAGTCTAAGATAAGTAGCCAATGCAGTTGAGTTCCCATACACAATATACTTATGTTTTTTAGTACTAACAGTTAAATTGTCTTGATATCTTTTCTGTTTTCTATTTTTGTAATCAGTTTATAATTTGGCATAAAATAAGCAATCAATAAATTAAGGTTTGAAACAGACAGTTATTTTTCTTTTTTCCATAACTGACTCACATAGAGAACTAAACCTAATTTTGTTTCGGTTTGGGTAATTTTTTCCTCTACATCAGCTTCAAACCAAGTGGTTGTCAGGGCATGGGTATCGCTCAGCTCCATGACTCGTCGAAAGAGTGTTTCCTACCCAAAGTCCTCTCCTTGGCTCCGCTCTGTGGCGGGCTCCTTGCACGCCAGTGAGATCGGGGGGGGATGCCGATGCTCGAGCCCGGCTGCCTGCAGTCCAGGAGACCCGAGCCAGGTCGGGGTGTCCCAGTAGGCGCAGCATTCTAGCCCCCACAGAGGTTGCATCCAGCAGAGAGACAGCGACATCTACCGGTGTCCGGCACGGCCCTGGCGAGCGCGGTCGATCGGCGGGTTTAGGGCGAGAGGAGGGGCCACACCGCACCGCGCTCTTTTGCCCAACCTAGCGCAGCCTGGGGAGAAGACCTCAAGGTAACGATCGTGCCTGCGTGACCCGCTGCAAAGCAAGAATTCAGCCCTATTAGAGCGACCGTTTCATTGGACATATATCCGCATACACAAACTCCTGACTCCAGATCTGGGCTGTATCCCACAAAAATTAGAGACCTGATAGGGATGATAAATGCCTCACTACGAGCAAAGTCTTCGCAGAGGAACTCGAGAAGGACGCACTGAGAGCAGAGGGAAGGGCAGCATCTGTGTGTTCGCCCCGCCGCTACTATCTCACCTCAGCATATCTTCCCTTATTTGTGTTGCCTTATATACATGCAGAAAGGCAATATTCCACAAACAAATTTCAGCAGGAACAATAACTGCCTTCTCAGTGCTTTGCATTTTAATTGCCAGGATAAAAGAAGGGATCACTTTGTGTATTCCTGTTTGAAGAAAAGCATGGCTTATAAACCGTGAGAAGGGGAACGACAATATTATCTGAAGAGTAAAATTTTACTATTTGCCCCAGCGGAATGGCCCTATTCTTTATTTAATTTTTGTGCTGATGCTGTGGGGAAATAACTTTTTATTGGAAACACTATCTATCTGATCGTATTGCTCTTTACCTTATCCATAGTCTCTTTTCCTCTTTTTAATAATTAAAAAAATTAAAATGAAAGGGACAGATTTATGTTACTAAAAGGCAGTTTTTATAAGTACAAATGGCAATGAAGGAGCACTAATCGTGTTTTTTTTAGGAAGGTGAGATGCATCCGAGAAGCTGGAGGCTACATTTGATTGGATTAACTGCCCCTTTCTGTTGTTTTTATTCTAGTAGTTCATTAGCCGGGTGTACTTAGATAATTAATTTCCAAGATTTCATTCTAGGAATTTTGGTTGTTTCATATACCAATAGTCTTTCCTCAATGGGCTATAGTCAGAGAAAATAATTTCTCTGTTTTGAATTACATTTTTGTACACCTGCAGGAGAAAAATTTTGCTAAATAACCCAAGTCTTGAGAATGAGTTCATCACTGGTAGCATCACAAGACCGAGGAACATTCAGTCTTAGAAAATGTATGTCTACTTAAAGGAACCAATATAACATTAAAATAAATGAAAAATCAGCTTGTATCCTCAGGTACTGAAGAGGTCTTTAAATACCAGTTGATCATACCTAGTCCAAAGTCAAGAACAAGCGCTAACATTTTCTTGGCTCTTTTTCTCCTGAACAACATTGTTATCTTCTTTTACTAGCTCCAAGAACTTCTGGTAATAATTTTTTCACTCAAAAAATAGTAACGGGTATCTCTTATTTTGCCCTAGACACGCCGACATCCATCCCATCCTGACTCATCCCCCAAATCCAGAGCGAGCAGCGGCCAGGGCTGGCGGTCGCGCACCTCTGGCAGGACGCACGATCGGATCGACGGGGCGCCAGCCCTGCGGCTGACCGACGCCGCTGCTCTAACACATTCCCGCGCTCTTAGAACCCCTTGAGAGAGAATAGCAGCACCTTCATTAAAACCCTGCCATTTTGCTGAGAGCTGTGTGCATGCCTATTTGGTAAAAAGTGTCAGACATCTAATATATTTCTCTCTCCTGTCTGATAACACTAGGAGTACTTATTTAATAAAACACCACAGGGTATTGACAGTCCAAACGCACAAAATCATTATAATCCTTTGCCCTACAAGTGTGTGCGTCCGACCCCCCCTTCCCTTTTCTTTGCCAGCTTTTCAGTGGCAATGAATGAATCGAGAACTAGAGTAGCAAATTAGTCAGAACGTATAAACCTATCATCTTCAATCGTCAAGTGAATAATCGTCAAGGCTGAGACAGCAGCCTATAAGTAGTAGGCATATTGTAGAAAACCTGAGAATGATTGGCAAAGGTGTGCAGTTTGCAGCCGATTAACAGACTCATAGAGTGGGATAAAACCGTCACCTACCTTTCCAGGGCACCTCTCCTCACACCCCAGAAACTGAACTCAGTGAGAGTAGAAAGAAGTGTATATACGGACTTTAAAACCTGCATAGTCATTATAAAAGGCTTTCTGAAGCTAACCGACTTTGCCAACCTAGCTAAGCAGAAGTTTTTCTTTTCTTTCACTTGTCTCCCTCACGTAGACAGTTTCCCAATGGCATTTCTTTTTTTTCCAACTAATGGACAGACGGTCCTGGGAAAAGCAATTGTCAGCCTTATACACCCAGGGCAATTAAAAAAACAAATCTTTCCACCTCACCCTAACCAGAAGCAAGGTCTTATTTATTTTGATTGTTTGTTAAAAGGCAGCCAGATGGGAATATGACAATTTGCTCTCCCTCTTTCTGATACGAGCGCGTGTGTGTACATATTGCCTTACGTGTATCAGCTCGATCCGAAACAGTGTGAATACCAATTTCCCGACAAGTGTTTCCGCTTCCAGCTCAATGCAACCTCCGATGAATGTGTGCGTGCGCGTGTGCTTATGTGTGTTTAACAAACCAATAGGTAAGTCGCTATCAGGTGATCAGGCTTGTAATCCAATAGTCTTTGTTCGGTTAAATAAGATTTATCATTAAGAGCAAAAAATTAAGGAAATGGGAATAAGGACAAAGCGAGGGGGCGGGTGGAGGGCGGGGGGGACGACCCACAGAGAAATTTCTCCCTGCTCTCCCAGGCTCTCCTGCTGTCTGGGGTTACTGTGCCCGTCGCAGCCCACTCAGCCCAGCATAAACTTTCAGAAGACTGAAGTGCCATAGAAAGCAAACAAGGGATCTGAGGAGCCGAAGGGCGGTAAGGAGGCCGGCGGGGGAGTGGGAGGTGATGCCTTGCCCTTTACCCCGAGCCCTCGGGAGACTGCGGGCAGGGTCACCCTCCCCAGACACTCTTCCCGCCCCGTGGGTGACACAGCGTGGCCTTCTCCGGAGCCCAACGAGGTATTGTCTGGTCTTACCAAGCCCTCGGTAAAGCCGAGCCCTCCGCAAGAGTGCGTGTGTGGGAGCGGCGAGGTTGCCGCGGCGCAGGGCGGCAGGGCTGCTTTGTGCCCCAGTACTTACCGCCGCGATGCCCGCCACCGATTCGCTCCACTCCGCAGCCCCCTCAGCAAGACAGATACGTCACATACATCCTCGCAGAGATCAGTTGTGACTTTTTAAATCTAACCCTACTCATTCAAAGGTAGGCAGGAGAGGAAAACATAAGGGGTGATGAAAGAAGAGGGGTAGCCACGGGTGGTGCCTCACACTGAACTGCAACGTGGCTGCCCCCTACCCTTCTCCCTGACATTTCCCACCCACTCACCTCCCTCCCGCCCCGAATCAGAAAGCCACGGGAAGGAGGGACGACACACGGATCCGTGCTGGCTGCTGGGGCTCCGCAGAGGCGCTCTCTCAGCACCCGCACACTGGCCTCAGCCTCGGCCCTTCTGCGGCTCTGTGGGGAACAGCGTTTGAGGAGAAAAGGAGGAAGGGGCTGAAGGACGGCCCCAGGCATGCCCGCCCGCCTGCCCAGATGGGGATCACATGCCACACGTGGGGCACGAAGAGTTCCGAGGTGCGAGGCTACTGCAAGGGATACAGCTCCAGTGGGCATCGCCTCCCCTCCCCTCCCCCCCCTCCTGTTGCTATTTTTAATGTTATTCCTAATTATACCAATAATTAATTTAAAGATCTTTGCAAATATAAAATGACACCTGGAGATGAGAAGCAAGAGTAGCTGTGTTAAACAGTAGATTAGAAACACGAGGAAATGTCTCTGCAGGGAATGGAGACTTTTTGCTTCATCAAAGGTGAGGCATGCTGTCTGCTTATTAGCACAGTAGCATCTTCAGTTCCCGACTAAATACAGTAACACAGGTTCTCATGATTAATACAAGAAGCTTTGTGAATTGTGGTCCCTCCCTTGCTTTTTCACAGACATACTCGCAGCACACTTATATCTGTGAGAAACTGGAGTTGGCGAGGTGCTGGCAGTGGACCCAGTCAAAAGTTTCAATATTGAAGACGCAGTAATTGTCCTTCTGATTTTCTTAGTTAAAATTTTATTTGACAAATTGAAAGTTTTTAAAAAAGATTAATTGACACACAAAAATATGCTTTTATCTATATCTGCCAGTGATGGTAGAGAATAAAAATGCCTGAGTAGACCTCATCTGAAATTGAATTTGTAATAGTTACAATATACAACAAATAGTTAACAATTTGCTCACCAGAGATGGCTTAATTCTAAGCCTTCTTCCCTTTGTAAGGCAAATTATGTCAAAATATGATTTGCTATTTAACTAATTGGAGCAAACAGTACAACAGAAAGTCTCTGGATTATGTAAATTTCATTTTCAAACAGAGTGAAAAATAGCAAACATTAATTAATTATGGTGAATTTGACAATGTTTTAAGATGCCTTTACCTGATACATACTATGTCAAATTAAAAAAAAAGAGCGATCATATTAATGGTGTTGANAAACAAAATCCATCAATTAATGTTTTCCATTCTAATGAGCATTAACTAATTTACTTATTTTCAAAACAGACATTAAAATATGTTAGAACTGTTTTTCTTTCAAATCAGAAAAGTTATTATTAGAACAATTGTCTGTTTGTGTTTTTTTTCTATAACATGCCACTACTTGAAGCACATAAATACAAAGACTTAGCTTTGAAAATTGAATTTTTTATTTTTATTTTTTTCACTGTCTATAAACATTGCTATGAGATTACATGTACTCTCTTGTATGGACTATCCATTATCTGGTGTCTACATCTTTCAGAATGTGTTCACACTCAGGTTTAATCTTCTTAAAGCAGTTACTAGATATACAATAATGTCAACATGCAT
>VXBU01010207.1:197456-209701 GCA_013400315.1 Bombycilla garrulus | reverse complement strand
TCCCTCCTTTCAGAGTGCTTCATTCTGCTTTAGATTCCTCTGACACAAATATCTGAACATTTCACACCCTGACTTTCCACAACACTCTGCAGATCAAGGACAGTTTTCTGATTCTGCAGAATCTCCCTTTGATTTGAAATAGTTGTAGTCAGATTCATTTATGAAATTTATCATTTCTTTTTTTCTGGAATTCAATCACTTTTGGGGTGCAGCCTCTGAGCAATGGAAGTGAATAACACCCGGGGGAACCAGGACAGGCAGAATGCAATTTAATTCTGATGAAAATGTCAAATTCTCCTCCTCTTCCTCCTCCAGGGCTCCCATTATTAATCACGAGGGAACTGTCATGGAAGTTTTAAGAACTTTAATGGACAAGCTTTGGTCTTTTATCTCATCCAGATAAAAATGCCTTCAGCTCTGCCATGCTTTTAAAACACAAACTGATCAGGCCTGAATTGCTCCCAGGAGAAGTCCACGAGGGAAAAACAATCTAAACTCTAAACTTATAGGAAATCAATTAAAAAAAAAATTCAAAAAAATCAGTGGGTTTTGTGCCCAGCTGGGTGAATTTTACTCCTGGAGAGGAGCAAGGACAGAAGCTGTGGATTTGCCAGCCTGGTTCTGCCCGTCTTCCCCTTCTGCTCCTCAGCTGAAGAACTGACAAGGAAAGGAAATCGCTCATCCCTCACCTAAGCTGTGCACTTTGGAGAGGGCACCAGGAAGGTATTTTTAGGCTGTTCCATTGAAGTCTGATGACTGAGGAAGCACAATCCCTTCACCACCCACCCCCGGGTGATGCATCTCCTCAGAGAGGCCTCGTGTCAGAAGGAAGATGTGATGTTCACCAGATAATGTATCTGCCTGGGAAATCAAAAACTGCACTGACAGGAAAAAAAGAGAGAGAGAGATGGAAACTTTATTACAGGGAGAGGGGAAGGAGAGAATATTTGCAAGAGTTTTGCTTCCTGACTGGCTGAGAAAACAACTCCACCGAGTGCTGGTTAATGTACAGAATGATTTGTAGCTGCCACGGAGAGCAAAACAAGCCTTGTTTACCAGCATTTATCAGCATTTCTGACTTCTATCAGATTCAGCACTTAAAAAACAAGTCTGGAAAATGAACTTTGCGGCACACCTGCCTTGGATAAAGGCCTCTCTGGCCATGAATAACACAGTCCCGATGGAATGGATGAGTTCAGACTCTTCTTGATTCACAGAGAGAGAGGAGCTGGTCCAGCATGTTTGACCAAGCAGCTGGGGCCAGTCCTGCCAAAACAAACCTGCTCCAAAGCAAACATATTCCAGGATTCCCATTCCACCTACTTTCTCCTGTGTCACTTGCTTTCCCTTTTTTTTTCCCACATAGGAAAGAGAGTAATTACATATTTCAGCACTCTTCATCCAGATTCGTGACCCTCAGCAAAAGAGAAATTCTTCCTCCAGAGTGCTTTAAATTATTTTGACTTACACAGGTTAGACTGAGGCCTAAATGACATCATCTAACCCTTCAGATAATTTGGGTTCTTGAAGAAGCTTTAATGTGTTCTTATTTATTTTTAAACAGTAGGTTCTAACAATAGTCATACTTAAAAAAAAGATTTTATTGGAGGGAATGGGAACTGAACCACATCATGCTGCCAAACTGAAGGGCAAATATAAACATCTTGAGTGACCCTAATTTAGCGTTGTCACTTGCTGTTTTTTCTTCCACTTTCCCTTCAAACAAAATGTTCCCCTTTGAAAACCTATTAGAGAGATCAAAATGACATCTTCCCACGACACAAACAAATCCAGAACTACATCTCAGATCAACGGGAAAGCACAGCAGAGCTGCTCAGAGCAGCCCAGCTGCCCGGGGATTCCTCTGCAGGAAGGGCCAAACAGGCTCAGAGCATCTCCAGAAAATTGTCCCAGCCCCAAGGGACACGTCGGGCACTGCCCTGCCCTCAGTGCGATGTGGAGATTCACCGGGGGCAGAAATCAGCCTGTGCTGTCTCCCCGAGGGCGTCAGGACCCACCTCCTCTAGAAACAGAGATGAGAGGACAAAAAACTCGGGTTCAAAATGAATATTTGCCTCATAAACGGTGCTGGATTGCTCTGCTTCCTGCAGGGCTCTCCAGCCCCCATCCAGGGCAGCAGGACCTGGGAAGGATTCCTTCCTGGCCTCCCCACACCAAAGAGTCATTAATGCCTCTGCTTTTCCTGCTTTGGTTTGATTTTTTTTTATAAACTGCCTTTGGTCTCACAGGTACAAATCTGGAGCTGCCAATTAAAGGATTACGGAATTTATTACTCAGGAAAGTTGTTGCAGTGCCTTGGTGCCTGTAGGAAAAAGCTGTGGCTGATTTTTGACTCCATCTCAGGCAAACTTACAGCTTCACTTCTGACTTTGCTTCATATTTTCAGTTTTTCACCTGAGATTTCTCACAACTCCGCTCACCCAGACAAGACTGTCAAATAGAAAGAAGTAGAATTTTTCATCACAAATACTTGACGTTTTCATTCTGGTTTTTTGGCTGTAGCACAGGAACTGTGTCCAGGACCACACTGACTGCCTCAATCCTGCGGTGGGTCACAGAGAACGGTTTCTATTGGGATGTGCTGTGGTGGAAAGGTTTTCTCCAGGTGCATTTTTTAGTGGTTGTAGCTCTGTCTCAGAGCAGGGTGAGCCCTGGAAGATCTCCTGTCAATATCTTGTGAGTCTCGGACCCTCTTTGTGCAGTGTAGCGCTGGATAAACACAACCTCGGTGCCCCGGAAGGATTGCTAAACAAAATATTCCAGTATTTCACTCCCAGCTCCAAAAGCCATTTTCCCTTTATCTTTTTTCCACTTGTAGAATTATTTGGCTTGGTTGTTTCCATTTGAAAGACACGGAAAGTCCATGGATAAAGGGGGGAAAAAGGAACTTTCCAAAGCGGTAATGGATTCAACCCTTATAAAAACAGAGCACACCTTAACATTTCTACCTGCAGCTGTTCCACCGAGGAACAGGGTGATTTTACCTCCCAGAATTTTGGAAAACAGCCTTTTGGGATCAAACCTTTGCTGGAAGAGCTGCTGTTTGCAGGCAGCCAGCAGCGCTGCGACAGAGAAAGGCTGGAAATGGAAATTAGCCAAATTTGCCCATGGAAGGAGCGGGATTATTGCAGCAGGTGATGTTTCCAGAGCACCAAGCAGCGCCGCGGCTGCGGACACTCGTTATTTCCTCGCGAATGGCATTTCGGGGCTCAGCGAGCTGCAGAACACTCCCAGCCCCTTGAAATGCTAATGGAAACATTTGAATACGTTGTTCTCCTGACAGCGCACTCGAGGAGGGTTTAAGGCTGCCCAGCCGTCTGACTGCTGCCCATAAATCGCCGGCCTTGCCCTCGCGGTCCATTTTTCTTCTCTTTCGTGTCTATTTGCTGTTTGACACAGGAGCCTGCGCTGGAAGTGCTCATTTCATGCCAGACACTGTAATACCCCCGCAGCCTGCCGTGATTGTCAGGTTGATTTCATTAGCACGATAAGATGCATAGGCTCCTTTTTATCTCCTGTATTCTCCTTCTCTCTCTCCCTTTCTCTGTAATTTGGGTCTTTAAAGTCCCTGCTGTCTCCTGATCTACAGATAATTGTTTACTGTAATACTAGCCAGGAAAAGAGCTGATAAACTCCAGATGTAGCGAGGTCTTCGAATTCACTTTCCTTGCTCCATGCCCATGGCTATGGACCTCAGATAATATTTTGCTGCTGTCTGGGGTCCTTTAAACCTGCTAATAAAAAGCGGTTATTTAAGATGGACAATGATTGTATCATGTAAGATCTCATTAAGGTTTCTTTTCTGTTTGGGGGGTTGTTTTGTGGTTTTATTTTTTTTTTTTGTTGGTTTTTTTACAAGCTTCTTATTAGCCCCAGTTCTTGTTGCCTGCCTGTATCTGCCCTGCACTGTACTCTTTGAAGTCTTATCGTGCTTCTTAGTGACAGGAGCCAGGATGCTGCATGTTAACCCCCATAGAGCAAAGAGATGAGACTTCTTTTCCCTTTTATTAAAAAAAAAAAAAAAAAAAAAAAAAAAAAAAACAACACCCTTTTCTGCTGTGCAGCAGCTTGCGGTTCATTTTGATTCTGTGCGCAGCAAAATTTAGATTTCGGTGGTCAGGGGTTCACAAAGAGCCAAATTACTGCCTCCAGCTCCAGCAGCTCATGAAACAATACCTTCCAGAGGTTTGATAGCAGCTCTCCAGTTGATTTTTTAATTACTGCTCCTGCGTTTTTGCATGGCTCTGAACTTCTCCCTTCTCCCCAGCACTGGAGCTGTCAAAGAGGCTCCTATCTCCAGCCTCCGTGCAAGCCCAAAAATAGCCCCAAAGGCCCTGCCTACCTTTCCCCGTGAACCCGGTTGACAGCCAGTTCACCAAAAGGTTGCCTATAAATATTTGCCGTGCCCACACAGAGCGTGGTGGTTGTGACATCCCGGGCTGGCACTCGGAGATCTTCCCCCGAACTGGTTTGGCACATTCATTTGTGCCCCGAGTTCGGGACCACCTCGCCCCGCCAGTGGAACCAGTTTGGGCGGCTGCTCCGCGCTGGGCGTGGCAGGACATCCCCGGGTGCCGGGGCGGCCCAGGGTGGAAGTTTTGGAGGGTTCTGGTTTGTGTTTAAGGGCTGTGGGGTATCTGGTGCCAGCCTTAGGAAATATCCCTGTGGACACAGCCCGTACACCCCACAAACACCTCGTGGTCTCTCCCTGGACAAGCTGCCATGGAAGGGGAAGGAAATCTGTGCTTGTGGCACAAGAGAGGATCAAATCCTCAAGAAACATTAAAAAAAACCCACCATAAAAAAAACCAAATGAAAAAACCAACAAGACCAGACTGGCCCTTTAATCAGAACCTGGGCTGTTCTGACCCGAGATTTCTGTCTTAATTTTGAAAACATCAAAACTGGATTTGGAGCCGCCCATTCCCAATCCGTGGGAGAAGGCTGGAAACCCGAAGTTGGATATAAATTTTATGAAGATGCCTTAATAGAATTTATTTACAAATCTACACACATCAAACGGAATTCTTTGTGTCTGACCCCTCCAATATCCGAGGCCAGAGAGGAGCTGAGTATCCTCCAGAGGTGCCCCTTGCTCCTCTCCCCCAGAGGGGAGGCAGAGCCATGGAAAGGGGATTTTTCAGGGACAGGGAGGGAGAATTCATCTGCAGATCTAATCTGGGAGGTACCGACTCTGTTTCTCCCTGCCCTTCATGTTTTGGATTCCCTCAGACTCCTCCTTGTTGCAGGCAGCATTATCAGACTCCACATCCCCATTACATTCCCGGAATTCTTAGACAAATATTTGTTTTCACTTGGTCACAAAGGTGATCAGACTTCATTATCTGAATGAAGCTTTTACTTTCTCTGGGAAAACACCTTTTCCTCTCTTTTTTTTTAATTTTTTTTTTTTTTGGTGGACTGTTTCATTTCTCTTTAACCTTTCTGAAGGCAAGGATTCTGCTGGGATGGAGGTTCTACCTGGACACTTCCAAGAGGAAAGACCTCTCCTCAAAAAAACCAGACTTTGTTGCCACCACGACATCAGCAGATATTTTCAAGACCCAGCTTCCCTATCCCAGTATCGCTGAAGCCCTGGATTAGCCATCAAATTAAAAAGAAAAGGATTGGTGTAACTCTTCCCTCATAACAATGCTGTTTCATTGCCTTGTAATCCACTTTTAATTGGGATTTGCTTCCTGGCAACTGCGTGTAAACAAGGAGATGGTCAAAGGCAGCAGGGGGAGGGCAGGGAATCAGGCAGGAGCGAGTCCCCCCTCAGTCCTCCATAAAATTCCACAGTCTGGGTTGCTTCCACCGTCATTTTGGAAAACAGCTTTCGTTTCCCTCCTCTTCCCCAGATTTAAAAAGGGTCTGTTCTCCTCCCCTCTCCGTGTAAACATCACTTATCTTGTTCTATAGGCAGCATAACTAGCAAGAGCAAGTACTCACAAAGTGCAAATTAGCCGGTGACAATAAATTGTCAGATTGCCTCTGAGGCAGAAACAAATGAATAGCTCCGTTTATTAATCACATGGCACCTTCACCTTTGATGTCTTGATGTTCCAGTTTTGGTGCTCCATTAAGCAACCCTGAGTGACTGCTGCAGCAGCTTCCACTAAACCAGAAATTTTGTTGGCAGCACATTTCAGGACTTCAAAGGCGGTAAATTACCTCGAGATTGTTTCATTAAAGAGCCCTTCCCAGTGTGAACAGCAATAACAGGAGAATCGAGATCAAAGAGCATCCATCTTTCTAGATTTGTTACATAGAAAATTACATGCTGAGGGTGTCTTTTTCACAAATCATGTCGCCTCCCATTTCAGCAAGAATGGTTCTAATTAGAGCAGAAGCCTCCCTGGCTGTGCAGAGAGTTATGATTGTCATTAATGCACCACTGCAAGGTTTTTCCTCTCTGCGCTCCCCAGACCCCATCCTCTGTTTGTGAGGTGCCTCTGGAACCTAATTAGAAGCAATTATGCTGATTAACTGATTGCAGGCAGTTCTCTACACATTCTTGGGAAGAGCTTTTCCTGGGATGTATATTTGTTTATTTGAAATGTTCTTTCATTTCCCTTCCCCCTCCGCCCCCACGGGCTTCGCACAGTGCCGGGCTTCGCTTTCTCCTGTGCAGCCACCAGGGATGCAATCCCTGCTGGAGCCAGCAGTGAGAAGGGGCTGCTGGACCCGGGATGGACCAGGCAGAAGCCAAAAGGACCAGGATCCATAACCCTGGCGCCTGGTTTGCTTGAATTTCCAGACACTCCAAGTTTGCTTCAGCCTCCAGGTCATGGGAAGCTTCTTTGAGAGTGAAACCCCAGCAGTTCCAGCTGTAAAGGATAAAAAAATACAGAGACATCTCCTGGTAGCTCCTCAGAACATGTGTGGAGGAGCAGAGGATGGAGGAGCCAAAGGCACCAATCCTGTGCTGGAGGTGTCACCTCCCGTCTCCCTGGCTGGGCACGGTGTGGAGGGAGCACCTGGGCGGGCATCACTCCACAGTCAGGGCAATCCTTGCAAGGCCCTAAGTTTTAGCTTTTATATTTTTCAGATTCTGGGCTGGTTTATTGTGTAGTTCTGGGTTTCATATTAAGAGTTGGTGAGCTCTCTTCACAGAATAGGAGACAAAACAATTCCTTTCCAGCTGGGACCAAGGACAAATTTTAGGCCCAAGAGTGGAAACAGCNTTTTATTCTACGCAGTCTCTCTTTCCAAATCAGCCTTTCCAGGCATCACTTGTGCATCCTGAATCATCCCCTCACAAGAAATCCCTTTATCAGCAGGCTGAGGAGCTCATCCTCCCAACTCCCCTTCCTTTTATGTGTCTTTTCCAACACCAAGGCTCAGCTGGTGCCTCACAGGGCAGGTGCTCCACGATTCCATGGAAATGACACCAGTACATGGAAAATCCAACCCCTCCTTATTATGGTCACTCAGGCTGCTTCACAGGAAAACAGGAGAAACCCAGGACTAGAGGCAGTCACAGAGAAATCTCTCACAAAAAGAGTATTCCACAGAAATATTCATCCTCCCCAGACGTTTGGAGGGTAATGCCTGCGCCCAGACACAGCATTTTACATCTGCCCACTCTCTGATTTGCTTCCCAGGTCTTCCTCATTAAATCTGATGTTCTTGCCACCTAAGAGACACGCATCACAGCACAGGGCTGGGAAAAAAACCCAAAACTGTGCAAGTGGAGTTCTCCTAGAAGAGGTTTCTCTTTTAATGGTGTTGCACTCATGTACTGCCTGTTTTTTCTGGTGTCCTGTGAGGAGTGGAGATATCAGGTTGGTCAGAGTGTTTCAGGAAGTTTGTACCTCTCTCACTAACCTCTTCTTTCAGTAAACAACTAAGAAAATTAGGAAAAAAACCCAAGGGAAATCCATTTTCCTACAGATTTAGAGTTTCTGGAAAGTGCGAGATGGTTTCAGAGTTGGAGAGAGGCAGTCATTTCACTTCGCTCTTGTGTTTTATGAGACCTTACTGTCCAACATCACAGGGGATGCAAGCTACGAGGAGCAGAGAGCCGTGGGAAAAAGAGCAATGAAGGTTTTGGTGTGAAATCCAGTGGAATCTCTGTCCCCAGCCCTGCTGCACTGTGAACCCGATCTGCTGGATACTGTTCCTCAGAGGAAGCATTGAGAGGAACAAGCAGCATGCAATGATTTGTTGGGCTCTGCTGAAGACACACCACGCCTAATTTCATTGTAAAAGGAACCTACCCAGCCATTGATCAAAATATCTTTGTCAGTGCTGGCATTGAGCCAGAGCTATCCTGGTCTTTCCAGAAGGATTCGTGTTGCTTTCTGTGATATGAGGTCAGAATAAATTAAGCAGGGCCTCTGACAGCTGATTTTCAATGATAATCTTTATGTTAGGATTGACCTGTTTATTCAACCCAGTCAATCTCTCATCAAAATGACAGCTCGAGAGCACCATAGATCATTATCCCCAAGGATGCATAAAGATCCTGTCACTGGAGACAATAAAAGCTGATTAGTACAAAATTAGAAAACAAGACTGATGGAGAAGAAAGCCAAAAAAAGATCAGATTCTCTACCTCTGCCACAACTCAGAACATGTTGAAACCCAAACTGCAGGTGTTTCGTGCTGTAAAATGCTTTTTATTGCTCTGTGGATTTGGGATTTGGGACTATCCTGACAATGGGATGGGGTTTTGTCCCTTGTCCCTCTCACAGCTGGGTGGATGGGCAGTGGCTCCACCTGAAGATGATAGGATTGCATAAAACCAGCATTTCTCTATAAAAGCAAGACAAAAAGCTCAGAGCTGATGCCTGGGAGATGGAGCTGTGGGACAAGGCTGCAATGAGCTCTGTGTGTAGGGTTAGAACAGCTGGCAGCTGCTGTCCTGTGGTTGGGGAAGTATTTCAGCACAGCTGTCGGTAGTAAAATCTGAAGGGTGCTTGTCTGAACAGCTCCTGTAGAGATTGATTTTTGTTTATCACTCCTCTGAGTACAAATTTACACATGAAACTCAAAGGAAAAAGGGTAGTCTTTCTAATTGTGGTTGAATAGACATACTGCTAATAAGTGCACAATATAACTGTAAACAGATCACAAATCTGGAAACATATTCATTTGTGTTACCTTTGTTCTCCTTCCAGGAAATACAAGGATTTGATAAGTTGACATTGATTTAATAGTCTGAAAACTGGAATCAATCTTTCTTTTCAGCCTTTTATTTTCCCTCCTGTTGCAAATTACAAACACATTTCTGCTTCCTGAAAGCTGTGCGTGTATTTCTCCAAGACCTCTCCCCTGCTACCCCCTCTCCTGCCTAAGCAAGAAATATCTTGTTAATTGAGGCTGGGATTCAACGTTTAGGGAAGGAAAGGAACACAAAGCTCTTAAAGAAATTCAGCTTCACTCTGAGCTCATTCTGCAGTGGCTGATTACTGGTGATGATGATGGTGATGATGATGAGCTGAGAGACAGCGATTGCTTTCGATAACCTGAAATTAACAGCTGGATTTATAGCTTGTAAATATTCCTCGTGGTGGATTCTCGAATTGCCGGCACAATCCCCTCTTCCCGTGCAGATCCTGTTTATGAATCCCAAACGGGTGCCATTATCCCCAGGATGTGAGAGCAGAGCCTCTCCTGGAGTGCACGCTGCAGTCAATAAAGCGGCATTCCCAGACTTTTTACGTGCACTTCAATTGTACCCGAGTGTGACAGTTAAATTCACACGCCCTGACCCACTGCTCCCTTATAAAACCGCGGCCTCCTCCTTCGCACAAGTTTTCTCCTCAGTGTTTCTCCTTCATTTCCCCCTCTGTGGCAAGGAAAGGGTTTTTATTTGGGGTTTTTGATGTGGTGCAGACCCTCAGTGCCAGCCAGGAGCTGTTTGCTCGGGGTGATGGATTAGAAAAGTCCAGAATCCCTCAGGCTGCTTCATGCCAGCCCTGTGGGAATGGCTGTGCTGGGCAGAAAAGGGCAGGGGAAGATCAGAACACCTCACACGCAGCTGCACCAGCCCCTTGGAGCTGCTTTCTCACTGCCAGCAACTCTTCCTGCAGCACCAAGAATTGCCAGAGAAGGGAGAAATATTCTCTCTTCATGGAATGATCCAGGAGGACTGGATCTAGGGGATCTCTGAGGTCCCTTCCAACCCATTCTGTTCTATGATTTGATTATTTCATGTTTCTGTGATAATGCAGATTCATATTTCAATCTGATTCAATTCAGATTGAATTCAATCAAAAGAATTTATTTAAATTGTGCCTCTGTTTTGGTGGCCACACTGAAACAAGAGCGCTAAACCAGACAGTGATGGAGCTGCCCTGGGGCTGGGCTCCCAAAATGATGAGTGCAAATCCGTGGCACTGATTTTTGGAAACATTTAGGCCAACATTTACAGCTTTACTCAGTAAAGCGCAAGTGTGATTTGATTAAATAGTTCAGTGGATTTTGGACCATTGTGGGTCTCAAAGGCCTGATTCTGTTTTCAACATGCTCAAAGCAGATTAGTGGAAGCTCTTCGTGGACAGGCAGCGAGGAGTGAAATCTTCCATGTCCCCTCTGTCCTCAAAGAGTTTTTCCTGTTTTCTAAAAACGCAATGTATTATTAATATTTTGCTTCATTATCCACTGCTGTCCGTACACAAACGGACTTGGCACAGCCCTTGCCAGGAAATGATGAAATAACAGAAAGGTATTTTTATAGAATGGAGGAGCCCACAAGTCTGATACACTCAGTGGACCTGCAAATTAGCATGATAATAAATTTATCATCTGTGCAGGTAAATAGAAACCAAAGCCCACAGAGACATCCCCGTGCGGTGAGACCGGTTTGCCAAAACAAAGTTGGTCACATTCTTGCAGGATCTGAATATTAGAAGATGTCTAGGACACAGTGAGGGGAATTTCCAGACAAGATAAATACAGACAGAAATATGAGAGTGAAGAACAGAGCTACTGTAGGAATTTTTGCCCTCAAAAACGGAGCGAGTTGTGGGAGGCACGCCCGGTTGGGATTCTGGTTTTCACAGGCTCTTTGCTTGTCAAACTTAATATCAAGTAAAATAACCTAATTTGACTTGGCAAAGGCACAGGGTGTAGAGCCTTGATAGCTGTGACAGAGGCTTTTGAAGCTTCTTATAAACAGCGTTTCCCTTGCTTTGGAAGAGATGGTTGAATAATAAACAACTTTCCCAATCCTGACTCCGACTACTGAAAAGCACAAATTGTAAGGAGCTCGTTGGCCAAGGAAATCCCTCTGCACAGCCCATCTGCCAAAAAAGGACTCAGCAGAGTGCTCAGAGTTAGGCCTGATTAGGGTGTGCCCCATTTTTGGGCTTTCTGACCCTGTTTTTTTCTGATCCTTGATCTCATAGAAGCGTGCTACGAGACCAAATATTTGGTTTTGCTCTCCTGGATCTTGTTCTTAATCTCTCTTGTGGGTTGGTATGAAATCTGAATGTGAAAAGAGAAGCAGTTAACTATTATTATTTCTATTATTANCAGAGTTAGGCCTGATTAGGGTGTGCCCCATTTTTGGGCTTTCTGACCCTGTTTTTTTCTGATCCTTCATCTCCTGGAAGCGACCAAATATTTGGTTTTGCTCTCCTGGATCTTGTTCTTAATCTCTCTTGTGAGTTGGTGTGAAATCTGAATGTGAAAAGAGAAGCAGTTAACCATTATATTATTATTATTATTATTATTATTATTATTATTATTATTATTATTATTATTATTATTATTATTATTATTATTAGTATTATTAGTATTATTAGTATTATTATTAGTATTATTATTATTATTACTACTACCACCACTACTACTACTATAAGGGAACAAGCAGAAATAGGTTGCAGAAAGGATAACAAGTCAAATTTGGAAGAAAATTTAGATCCAAGGCAGAAATTATGAATGTGTTTGAGATGCAGGATGGGATCCTTGGAAATGGAGCAGATTTAGTCATTGGTAAAAAAACAAAAAACATTAACTGGAGAGTGGTGAAGGGGGAAAAGCCCCACAAGAGTAGGGTTCTGTCCTCTTCCACGTTGTCCCAGTTTTTCCCCCGGGTCAGATTCAGCACTGAATATGGAAGTGCTGTTCTCACTGGAATTCATTTTCCAGTGAAAATTACTTTTGAATTTTCATTTATTGGCGATCAGAGCAAATTAGGAGCGGCATTAAAACAATGATGTAAACAAATGGTTCAAGAAAATCCTCCCCCCCCAAAGCTGTTTTTTTTTTCC
>VXBU01010207.1:158818-187706 GCA_013400315.1 Bombycilla garrulus | reverse complement strand
GATGGCAGAGCCCAAGCCATAAAAGTGACATTTTTGGTAGCCTGAGTCCATCAGCTGCTCTGAACGACCTGCATTCAAATAACAGCTAGTATTTTTTATTATTATTACTATTTACTATTATTGTTATTATTACTTTTTACATTTCCACAGCCAGAAATGTGATTCATAATTATAATTCCTTTTATTATTAACCCAAAACCTTCAGAATGGGAATCTGACACTGAGCAATAATCTCACGGGGATCTTCCTTTCAGCTCAATGAAAAAAAAAAAAGAAACAATTAAAAATTTAACTTTAATATCATAATCCAGCTGCTAGTGGCCCAGGATAAGCAGTAATTAATTGAACCATTCATATAAAAAACACTTTGGAGGAAATTTGTCAGGGAGGGACAAGAACAGATAGCTCTGATCACCCAGAGGAGTGATGGAGGATAAAAACAGCACTTAAAACACTCACCTCCAATTAGGGTAATACCGTCTATCTTTTAATAATGAGAACAACACACCAGGGAGGTGCAGGAGCTGTTAATGACACTCAGTAAATGAGCTGCCTTGCAAAACACTGCTCGTCCTTTTGTGCCTCTAATGGCTCGACAACATTTTTGTCCAGAGGGCTGCGAAGTTTTCCTGGCCTGGCCCGTTAATCTTAAAGGCAAATGTTGCTTTTCAGCGAGAAAAGCGCTGGGAGAGCCTCCCTGCACTGCCACGAGGGCTGGGACAGCCCTGCAGCAACAGAGTCACCCATTGCAATTACAATTCAAATTGAAGTTGAAATTATCAATCTCAGCAGCTTCTGAGCAGCCCAGCCTTGCTCAGGCGGGGATCTCCGGGGGTTTTGCTGCTCAGGAGTTTGAGGACCCTCTGTGAAGCATCTCTAAAATCCCGCTCAGGTTTCTCTGTTCCACTTGCAGGACTGAACAGTAATTTTCTCTTTCACGGGTGACAGTGGCTCTAGAGAAGGTTTGGGTTTTTTTGAGAAATTAAAAAGAAATGAGGCCCCATTTGCAGAGGATATTCCAGTTCTAGATAGGCTTTAGAGATTTAAACACGCACTGCTGGATCTGGGCTCCAAGTCCAAATCATGATTCATATGCATTCATGGGAAAGCCCATAATAGCATTGCCCTGGGTGTGTTCAGACTGATAGAAATTCTAATGTATTTTAAAATTAAACTTGACCTACAATCCGACTCCAATCTCAGATCTGTACAAAGGCATTAATTGGACTTATTCAACTAATTACTCGTTATTAAACCCGTGTAGAGACTGTAAAGACTTGGACAGGCAATTATTTTATAGAGACGACAGCCTGAGTTTTGGCAATATTATCTGAACTGGGATAAAAGTTCTGAAACCTTCAGAAGCTGAGCCTGGGGCAGCCAAGCCCGTGGAGCCAAGAGATTATGCCAGTGTTCTCATGGGGTTCATTTTGTTATGCAGGATGAAATTAAGGCACAATTTTGTGCTGCTGGATCAGGAGCTGTGTGTATCTTCTGTGTATGGAAACATGAGCTCCTCTCTCAGGAACACAAATCCTGAAAGAGATGAGGACGCTAAGAGCTTCGGAAACAAAAGATTTCATTTGTCTAAGGAATGGAAAAAAATGATTTAAAAATCGCCCAGCATTTCCAGCTCAGGAGCAAGCCAGAAATGTTAATTCTTTATTTTAGCATGCTGCTGACAGCACTCCCAGGTGTAAAATAAAGTTGGTGATTTTAGTCCGTGCTCAGATAATGCCTCTGTCTTTGGGGGGCTGTGACCCCTCAGAGGGAAGAGAACCAAACCTTTGGTTTGTCTGGGGCTTTGTGATGGTCCTTTTGTTGAGGACAGGAAGAACTCACACTTTTAAGTGAAACAGTATTTTAAAAGTTAAGTTTCAGCAGCCCTACGCAATGGTCTGCACAGGGATTGAAAAGCTGAAGGACTTGGCTCTGATAACATCAACACTGACTGCGGTGCAGCTGATAAATGAGACGTTTAACTGCACTGATACCATCTTGAAGTGTCTCAAAGCAAAATCTTTGGCAGAGTTTCCATCCTAACGCAACAAAATCGCCGATTTTCCACCAAACCTTTTGGTTCCAGAGAAGCAGAATTTCCGGAATTCTGAATTCTCAGAATTTCTGAGAGGAGCCCATCTCAGCTGGAGGTGGTTGGGCTGCAGGGAGGAGCAGGAGCTGCACCTGCTGGTGATAAACCCCTGTATTTCTGCAGCTCCATCCCTCCCTGCGAGCTCAGAAGGTGTTTTCTCATTTGGCACTGAGGAAACTGAGTCACAAAGGCGCTGGGGGATTTTCCTGAGGGGAACAGGAAGTCTATGAAAGGGGTAGGAACCGAATCCCGCCTTCCCAAGCTCATTAACTTCGCTCTTCAGAGGTAATGACTTCTTACTAAGTGGACTCAAAATAATTTCTGCCTCTCCAAGCTGGACCTTGGCTATGTGTGGGGATCCAGCTGCTTTGAACAGCTTCAGAGCTCTCTGGCAGGAGTTTTAGACCCTTAAAAATATAAAAATCAGAACATTTGAAAGAGGAAAGCTTTTTTTTCCTCACAGCCTCTCCTTCCTTCTGGAGTTTAACAAGTTCCAAATGTTCTGGGGTGTCTATTTTTGTTGAGTTTTGGATTGAAAGTGTTGTTCTTGTACATTGCTACAGTAAAAGTGTTTACACAGAAAACAGACTTGTCTGGAAAAGTAACAATTTGTTCACAGGATCATATAACATATTTTCCCAAATGGGCTCTGGGGAACGAGAGCAACCAATCTGTCTTTTCCCTGCGGTGAATTTGCAATCTCTGATTTCTTTTTTCACCCATGAAATCTTCGTCCTGCTCCCAATGCCGGCTACAGCCTGCCCTGCTATTAACAGCAACAGCAATAAAAGCAAAATAAACTCCTTTTAGTGAGCAGGGCCTGTGGAGAGCAGCACAGAGCAAACAGCTCATTATGTTTGCGTGTCAGCTTCTTGAGGAAAACGCTGGCAGCCCAGGGAAAGAAGGAAGAATCAAAATCCCATCAGAAAAATATTCCTTGCTCTGTGTAATCCTTCTTTGCAACTCCTGAATTTAGGCTCCTTTATTAAAGGGAAGGAGCAGAGCCCATGCAAAGCTGCCCGCGGTTTCCCTGTTTGTGCATCCAAGGTATGACACAATGAGGACAAATATCCGGAGGCAGGTTCAGAGACATTGAGTCTAGATCTTTAATTAATAGCTGGGCATCAATTACATAATACCCGAGCAAATAGACACGTGCATTTATTATCTGAAAACAAGAACTCCGCAATTATGGTCATCAAGAAAATGTCAGAAAACAAGAAGCAACAAATGCCCATTGTGGAATTAATAAGAACAGTAGTTCCCCTCCAGTGGTCACTGAGTAAGCAAACATTCTGGTTAAATAAACTGAAATGGAGCATATCTGGGCAACACACTCAGGTGCTGGGTCAAAGCAGAGGTTAAACAAAAATATTGTTTTGAAAAGACCCAAAAGGACGCGCTGTGAGCGCCTACCCCACGCAGCACGTGCTGTTAGAGCAGCGCCGGCGCCTTTGAAGGGGAGCTGTGTGGAAAGCAGGGAGCACTCGTGTTTCCCCAGGCTCCTAGCAACTCTCCTGCTCACAATTCATCGCTGGCACCGAGGAGGGGTCGGCGCTGGGCAGCCGAACGCAGCGGAGCCCTGGCAGCGCCGCGGTGACGGGTGACCCTGGCACGAAATGCGGCCTCTCCAGCCGAGCAGCCTGGCCCGGGCCCTGCCTGCTCCACTAAAGCAGCCACCGGAGGTTTCCGAGGTGCTGATCCTTAATTGGTCATTACAATAAAAACGCAGCAGTAATTCCGTGTTAAACTGATGCCTCAGCAGCTCACCCCGGTTTAGGTCACTTGGTGATGTTTGCGACTTCAAATGCGCGCTTGGGTGTCTGCTGCGTAGAGAGGTGCACCCAGCCACTTCTGAGGAGTTCGTGTTGCTGCATTTTAATATTAAAAAAAACCACAAACCGACCTCGAGCAGCTGAGTTGGGAAGATTTACAGCCCATCCTCTGCCAGCTCCGTGGTGATTAATACATTAATACAGCTCTGCAGCGATTTTGGGGGTCCCCTGCGCTCATGTGAGGAGGAAGCATGTGGGTTCCCTCAGCAGGAATCGTTCACAGAGGTAAAGAAAAGGGGATTGTCACTCTAGAAAAAGGCTTTCCCCAGCCTGAGTGCCTGCTCGGGCTGAAGGAAGCCCAGCTGCACACAGAAGTGTAAATTCAAGCGATCAGCCTTGAAAAGAGCTGCTCTTTACACGGATTTCCCTCTGGATACCCAGAGACACCCTGCACAGATTTACAGACACCGAATCTCTCCTAACCCCGCATCTCTTTACATTTCCAATATACTTAACTAATCCAGTAATTAACCATAAAAATAAATGACTTGTATAGATTATGTAACAATAACAAGGCAGCATGAGTCACTTTGCTTTGTTCTCGCTCACTAGCGAGCAACAACCCGGGCTCATTAAGTAGGTACCAGAAGTTCAATATGGAGAAAACTCAGATCTCAAGGCGAGATAATTTGGCCTCCATTTGTTTGCCTTTGTTCTCTTTTGTTTCCAGATTAAAAGGGCACCACGTACTTTTAGTTTCTGCAGGTAAAACAGACAGGGAGCTGTTCCCTCAGCGACAGCTGAGCAGAGATGGGCGAGAGCCACACAATAGCTGCTCGCCCTGTGTTTGCAGTTTCATTTGGATGGCAGAGCTGGAATTTAATTTGCCTCGGGACAATTAGGAAACTGACCCCACTGACACGCAGACAATGAGAAACTAAGTCACCAATCCTTTGCCACAAACATCCCGAAGCTTTCATGAGCAATCAGGAACTTATTGTGGACAGGGCACGATCTCAGGCTCTGTGACCACACAATCAGGGTAATGACTGCTCCCAGCTGCGGGGTGATCTGACCAGCCTGTGTGTCCCTGGGATCTTTGGGAACGGCCCAGACCCCGAATCCCTCATCCCTCCACACAATCCTGTGCACAGGTGGGTAGAAACAGCTGCGTGGACACAGCTGATCCTTCTGCTGGGTGGGGAAAGGATGATTTGAGCTCTTGAAGGGCTTCTGAGTCGCTTTAGGGACTAAATCTCCCATTTGTGATGAATACAGGATTGCACAGCCTCAGGACGACCTGAGCCCCCCCAAAGGCTGGGATATTTCTGGCCATGTCTGGCTGGTGTTGGGAGAACTGTTGGGCAGCAGTGGGACCCTGCAGAGCTCAGCACCGGGAACAGCTCAGGCATCAACTCCTGTCCTTCCCTTCCACCCAGGAACAGTTCAGGCATCAACTCCTGTCCTTCCCTTCCACCCCAGGAACAGCTCAGGCATCAGCTCCTGTCCTTCCCTTCCATCCCATTCCTCTTCCCCATCCTGTGGGTTTCACCTTCCTCACTGTGCCAGAGCAGGTATTTTGGGATTTGGTCATGGAACCAGACCAGGGAATTCACTTGAATTAGGGCAAAACTGTGAAAGAATAGCTTTTTTATTTATTCCGGTCAAATATTTTCAGTTTCTTGGGAGACATAACCGAGGAAGCTGCAGGGCAAAGGGATGAGTGTCTGAAGGCAGAGAAGGAGAAGAAAAGGTGTTTTAAGCCAGGATTTCCACTCAATCCTTTTTCCATGGCCTGAGGAGCCCTAACAGAGGTTGAAGCTCTGAACATTTCCAGTAAACCTGGCTGTGATTTGATTTCAATTTATATTTGTCTCCTTGTAGATGCTACTCCCTCAAGTGTTGCTGAGAAGGAGCCTATTAAAGTTTGAAGCCTGTTTCGAAATGAAAATTCCCAATGAAGAACAATCCCAGTAATCTTTCCTCGCTGTCGCTGACTTGAAATAATTTAATGTTTGCTTAAAAAACCCAAGACAAAGAAGGACATGCTGCATTTTCACTTTCAACCAAAATGAGAATTCATTTATATGTAGAGATGAACCAGCTTGGTCAGATTAAACATCTGGATCAACTTTCAGTGAAGATTTCAAAGTTTTCATATTCACTGAAAATGCAGTTTTTAGGACAGTT
The DNA here is from genome assembly GCA_013400315.1 of Bombycilla garrulus. NCBI lineage: Eukaryota > Metazoa > Chordata > Aves > Passeriformes > Bombycillidae > Bombycilla > Bombycilla garrulus. The sequence goes on along the minus strand of VXBU01010207.1, from coordinate 181,649 downwards.
CATCACCAAGACAGCAGAAATCTCATTGTTAGTTGATCCCACAGGTTTTCCACCACAAGATTTTTGGGCTTGGTTTAATATCATCTATCAAAATCAGGTCATTTGAAGGTATCTTCATTTAATCATCTGGGACTTGAAGTGCCCAAAGTCATTTGTTATACTGAAAATGATTGTGCCTGGAGCTGACTTGGACCGGAGTTTTATTACAAAATATCAGAGTTTGACTATCTAAACTCCAAACCTGAGACAAGTTATCAGAGAGATGTTCCTAAACCTGATCTCTTTTACCTTTATTTCATCTGCAGCTCCAGCTCTGTGAAATCACAGTTCTCTGAATCAGAATTACTACATACTTTATGTAAATGAAATGACATTATGGTGCCAATTGGCTCCTGAGTCAAACCAACTAGCAAAGAATTTAATTATATCCATTATTAAATGTTTGTGCTCCCCGGATCCAACTCCTTAAAAACAACAATGATGAATTTACAGATTCCTATTCCCGTCTCTCCAAGTCTGGCAGGGGGTGGAAACTTTGCTGAATTAAAAATATTGCTATTTAAAGTCTTGCACAGATTCATTTCCTCAGACAGTGAACTTGGTGGCAGAGCCTCATGTTCCCTGTAACTTTGCTGGCTGCTGCTCTTGGAGCCATTTTCAACCACGCACTGGATTCTCACAAAATTAATTATTTTTAAGCTTTATCCCTCAGCCACGGACATAAGTAGGCAGTATTTTATTCTTATTTTCTTTTTTTTTTTTCTTTTAATATGCAAGGCTTGAAAAGGAGAATTGCAGGAGTTAAGAGATGGGAAGAAGTGACTTTGCCAGAGTTTCTGGCTTGGCTGCAGTGTGGAGTTGTTGCCCGGGCGATTTTGTTCATGGGAGGTCTTTTCTTTCCCTGGCAAAGCCTGCTCAGCTTCACAGGCGCCACAGCTATTTCATCAAAGTTCATTATGCTGGGGAGGGTACCACCAATAAAACGAGATTACAAGTGTCTCCAACGAGCCCTTAAAGACATAACTCCCGCTTTTACCTTTTGCCACATCCCTGTCTGTGGTCCTGTAATGCACAGAGAGATTTGCACCTAAGATAGGGACTATCCCACAGCTTAATTGAACTGGAAAACTCCTGGAGAATTTGATTCAATTTGTCTTGCGACAGAACCTTCTTTTGTTTTCGATGGAGACAGAGTTCTTCATCTAAAACAGAAATCAGAACAGTTTAATCACATGTTTTCAGGGAGGTGGGAGTATTCAGGCTAAAAGAAATTAAGCCCAGCCTAGATCTCTATCAAGGCTGATCTATATTAAATGTTGATCAACGGTATTTAACGCTCTAAGCACTTCCAGGGAGGATTCATTCCAAGCTGAGGGGGAATCAATAATCAGGGAGCGTTTATGGCTCTGGGTTTGGTGATCAGATCTCCACACTTTGCTTTATGAAATGACACCTCCAGTGTTTTCCTTCTTTTCTGTCTGTCTGACCCAGGTTCAGGATACATTTGGCAAAATTATGGATATCCAAAGCAAGACAAAACCAGATTTAGTGTGGGATCCGTAGTTTTGTGCCTTTCCATCCTGTCCACACAAGTTTAAAGTGGTTATTCCCAACCCCTTCATTTATTAACAACAGTTGGGAGAACCTGGTTCTCAATTTCTGCTAAAAGGTGGAATGGAACACCATTAAAAAGCATTAAAGTACCATAAAAATCTCCATTTATTTTTACATCTTGCTGGATTTTGCTTTGCTCTAGATGTCAAAAGTCAGATAATCACTCCAAATTCCTTTCTGTTCTTAGGGATGAATACTCCAAACATGAAGGCTGAAATATTTCCCTGATACAGCAGGTACAGGAGTTCTTTAGCTGGGAAGTCGATCGCTGCTTAATTTTTTTCAAGACAAGCATTTTAGACAGACTTTAAACTGAAAAGTCAAGTCTTGAAAGGTCATTGTCTTTCTACCTCAGTTTTTTTTTTTTTTTTTTTTGAGATAAGTTGACAGATTTTGCACTCCAAAATAATGAGAAACAATAAACAATCTGACTATGCTGGATTTATTCTGCTCCAAGTTATTTTTGTGTTTGTGCAGAACAGACCTGGCATCAACAGATTGGCTGCCAGGTTTCCCTGGCAAGACTAAGAGCAGGATTTTACCTATTTTATGAGCTAGGTGAAATTTTAATCTCTTTATAGGAAAACTCAGGTTTTCCTATACATCACAACAGCATCCTTTCACACCAGCTTTCAACACAACCTCACAGAATTACATGGAACAATAATACAGAAGGAAAAAACAACTTCAAATGGCACTTCTGGAACACCTCCACTACAATTTATTAACCCAAATTGAGTTGTGCTTATAAACTACACATCTACAATGAAATTTTTTCTGAAATACAGTTTATTAGAATGGATTGTGCATCTGCTCCAGGCAATTTTCTACATGGGCCTTCCTTCTTTTCCTTCCAGTGCATCAGGCTCCTCAGGCTTTTCTGAGAGCTCTGAACAATTATATTTGGACAATATTGGACAATTTATATACTTCAGGAGACACAGAGAAATCTCTGCCCTGGAGGGCAGCCGGGCTGAGGTTGTGATGTGATTAAAGGAAGCTGAGATCTCAGGAGCAACAGGAAAATAAGGAGCACCAAGAGCTCCGAGAGGGCACATTTGTTCTGAACGCAGAGCACAGGCCTGGCTCTCAGTGACTGGGTTAACCACAGCTATTTCTGATTCCATTCTCACCGTTTCAGCTCCCAAATGCATGTCCAGACAATGAGACTGAGCAGGGACAGAGAGGGAGCTGCGGGCTGCTCCAGTGCAGCGTTCAGGTGAGAATTGAAACTGGCATGAATTCCTGAGGCGGTGAATCACTGGCCTTGTGGGCCTCAGTGGCTGCTTTGAATCATCTGTTTACTAATATTTGAAGCACGCTGGTATTTTCCTTTATTAGAAGGGTTTGCTTCAGGAATGCTTTCAGTCCTGGAGTCTTAAAAATGCTGGATGCTCTTTGTTCCAGTGGGCACCAACTCCCAGCATCATCCGTCTGCCAGGGAGTGGGGACAGACCCAGAAACAACATCCCAGAGGTCACCCAGAAACGTGGCCTCGCTCTGCCCTGTTTTACCCCAAAAATTGGCCCTTCTAAGATGTGATAAGGCAGTTTTTTCTCTAAGTGTCAGACATTTATCCCATATTTTATCCCATTCTCCACTGGTGCTGTTGAAAGGAGTGCACTGGGTGAAGTTCACGGCCTGCTCACAGTTAGGCCTTGTATCGAACAATAAATCTAATTTCACATGTACCAATAGATGAGAAATGGAAGCTGCAGTGATGGAACACGTTTTGGGAGGGTTAAGGTAGATTTCACCCCTCTTAATGCCTTCCCTATTCCCTTGTTGTCCCGTGTCTCTTGAATTCAGGGAGCAAGTGAAGTTTATTTCCCAGATAAATCCCCAAGATCTCAGCCATGTGACTTCAGGAAATTGTGTGGAGAAGAAGACACTCCCAGACAGACACTAAAACTATTTGTGTACCTTAAAATACAAACACAGCACTGCCCGATTTCCCAAAATCAGGGCTCTGTTTTCTAAACATCTTGGCATTACTGCCCCGTTCATTACTGGATGATCATTTCTCACTCTGTTTTCTCAATGTATATATATATTTTTTTTTTTTTTCACAGGCTATAATTATTACAGCCCAGCTTCTTCTTTTTCATTTTGATCCTTTGTAAACCCGGTCATTACCCTGCCTCAGCCCGGCTTCCCGAAATGTCAAGATTAAAATGGGGCATGAAAGCTTATGCAAGAGTGAGTCAGTGGAGCAATTTGAACCAATAAATATCAAAGCAGTCTCTAAGAAGTAAGCAATTCATTTGATACCACATCTTTCAACAAGTCTTTAGAGGATTTTCCTCTGCTGGGTTACACCCTGATATTTACGTCTTGATCTCTCCACTGTGCAAAAGTCAGAGTTTTCCTCATTAATGTGATGCTCCGTCAGGCAAAGAGTTCTGTCTGCAAAACACATCAGATCAGCCTTGCAATGCTCAGCAGCGCTATCAGCCGTCAAAATAAATATTCCACAAGCCTGGTTTGCACCTCCGTCTCTGCAATTAGCGATGTTTTATTAGTTAATGAATCAGGTAATGTCAGGAATGCGCCAATATCCATTTCTTATGGCGCTGGAAGTAAATGAGTTGTCAGGACAAGAACTCCGATATAAAAGTGCCAGTAAGAGGCGCTGAGTCTAACAGGGCACAAAAACAACGGCTCTGTTTTCACAGCTATGTCCTGCTGCTACTGCTTTTTTCTTCACTGCTTTCAATCTGATGAGTGTAACAACTCCTGCCTTTGATTTTTTGCCACGGACTCCTGCACCATTGTCTTTTCCTCTTACGTTATCCCCTTTCCCTGCCAAGGTCGTGTTTTATTTTGCTCCTATCCAAGGACCATTCAATAAAAGCCAAGACCCCCTGAAGCAAAGTTGCAGCGCTGGAAAATTCCAGCTCTTAAGAGTTCCTTCAAATCCAAATTTCTCAAACGGAGTCGCTGCCTACAAAAGGCCCAATTAAACCCCGGCTTAAATGCTGCTTACTTGACTCAGGATGAGGATGAAAAAATATTGTTTTCCACATACCAATCTCTGTTTATTAATAAACAGACCGTTCACTCAGCACAAGGTGTGTCCCGGGCCTCGTTTGCACCTCACAGTCATTGACCTCAGGTGTTTTATTCTGTGTCTCACAGCTTTTACTGCCCTTTATGGGCTGTTCCTCTGCAGCTTGAGGTTGGTTCAAAGGGATGACATTTTTGTGACCCCTCCTAATTTCTTTCTGCTTTAATTAATAGACAATGTAAAATAGTCTGAATTGTTTCCTGCTCGCACTTGGATCACATGCAAGCAAATTACTCTAGATACACATGAGATATTTTATAATCAAAAGCGAGGAAGAATTATCTACAAGAAAATCTATTTCCTCAAGTGGAAATGTTTGAGAACCCCTGACACACGATCCCTTTTGCAATGTGTAAACTGTGATTTATCCCATTTAACAGTATCACACATCTAATTTCAACTCTTTTGCACAAACATTGGCTTAAAATAAATAAAAAAAAATAAAAATCCTATTTCACAAATGATTGCAGTGTTTTCCATACAAAACCCCACATTTAATTTAACGCTATTTGTATATGTTGTTTTCTATGGAAAGATGTTCATAGTTTCTCTTCTTACGAATGTTTATTTCTGCATTTCTATTAATTGTTGAACACATGAATTAATTTCAAATATGTTTTAGAGAAAAGTGTAAGGCTGAAAGGTACTGAACCCCCAACAAGTATTGAGAAAGTGGATAACCAGGAAAAATCCCTGTTAATAAAAAAATGTCAGTGTGAGGTTTCACATCTATTACAACTTAAGTCCCCATTGTTAGAAAATGAAATTTTTTTCTTCATGCTTAGAGGAGCTTTTGGTTAACAAATATTCCAGCACCACGAGGGTTTAGGTTTCTTTTAGGATAAAAGAATATTCAATATCCAAGATTAAAGGGTGGCAGAGCCTTACAACTGAGAAACCTCTGGAAGCTGAACGTGCCAGAATTTAGGGAGAAGTGTCCTGTGGACACCTATGGAGTGCAGCCATGAACACTGGATGCTTTTTCTCATTCTTTGTTCACTCTGTGCCTCACATCCCACCCAATAATTAGTCCTGGCAGCTTCATGTTGGTGCCTTTGCTTTGCCTCTTTGTTTACCTATGATGATATCAGAAAAAGCGTGTACATTTCATCCTCTCTCCTTTATTTTTATGATTTGGCTCTGGGCCTGAGGTGCTAACACAAAATCACTAATCGTAGAGTAACCAGCCAAGGCCTTTGAAATGCACTTTGCAATAAAATAGTTGCATTCTTTTATTTTTATTAATCATACAAGCAGAAAGAATTAGGAGAAACTGATGGGGATTTCTTCAGTTCCACAGTTCTGGTAAGAGCTGCCTGACTTTACAGAAAATGGGGTGGAAATAATGTTGCTGCATTTCAGGAAAATCAATCCTGTCCAGGGAAGTTAAATGAAATCTCACCTGAGCTACTCTGAGGAAGGAACAAGTTTATAAAATCACAGTCATGGAATGGTTTGGGTTCTTAAAAGGAAAATTTGAAGATAGGAGTCAGTCCTCCCTTGCCAAATGTGGGACAAACCATTGCCCCAAAGATGGGAATATTTGACTCAGTGATTTCCTCTGTTTCATCGAGTGTGGAACAACACAGAGGCCGAGACTCTCAGATATTTCTGCACCAAAAATCAAGGAGTTGAAGGAAGTGTAAATATCTCAGCTTCCCCTACTAAATTTCTTCCCATCACAAAGATTCTTCAGGACGTTTCCTAAGCCTTTAAAGGAAAGAAAAAAAAAAAAAAGTGTTTGTAGCAAATTTGTAGAGAATAAACCTTGATGATAAAAGGGGGTGAGTTGATTTCTCCTGGGTGGGCAGAAGGGCTGGGATGTTCAGAGGGGTTTCAGAAGGAACTGGGAACCTCCCTGAACCCTGGATGGGCTCAGAACCCACTCATTGTGATGCCTGGAAAGAGAGAGCAGGTGGAATAAAAGGATAAAAGGGATTTATTGAAAGGATCCAGCTTGGGCAGTGCAGGAACCCCTTGGGGCTGCACCCAAGTCAAACCCACAAATGGGCACAAAATGGCCGCCGGTCGTGAGGGCTCACACTTCTATATGTGTATATTATATACATATAAATGTGTAAATAATAGACATTTTACACCCACAAATGGGCACAAAATGAGGCCTCACACTTTGATAGGTTTGGGTCCATCAGCAGATTGGAGTTCATTGTCCAATTCCAGCTCCAGGTGATGAAGCTCCATCCTCCTTGTTCCCTCTCTTCCTTCACTGTTGTTTCCACTCTTGGGCCTCAAATTTGTCCTTGGTCCCAGCTGGAAAGGAATTGTTTTGTCTCCCTGCTCTGTGCAGAGAGCTCAGCAACCCTGAATATGAAACCCAGAACTACACACTAAACCAGCCCAGAATCTGGAAAATGTAAAAGCTAAAACTTAAGGCATCATTTCCCCCCTCTTTTCCCTTCACTATATTTTTGTGAAGTTTCTTCTGTGTAACTTTCCCTTACAGAACTTGCTGTGAAAACAGGGAAAGGAATCCTTCTTGAAAACAGCAACTCTGAAGGCAAATTATTATTTCTGCTCTGTATTGAGACTTAAAAAGTCATGTGGGAAGTTCAGAGTCTCTCTCCTTTCATAAATACCAGAAACACTTAAAAATCCCTGCCATGAAAATGCTTTTCACTATGAAATGATTGAACTTGGATGCTTCGTATGAGCACAGGTTCATTCATTTGCTTGCGCTTGTTAAATCCTTCTCCCTGTAAATGCAGCAATTACTTTTTGATGGCAGAATTAACTTTCCAAAAACTTACAAGGGAAGCAGTTAATCTTGTGGAACTTAAAATAAAGAAGGAATAGATTCTTCAATAAATCTTGCCTTCCACATCTGACTTCCCTTGTCCAGAAACATTTACTAGAACATTACAGACATTCCCCATTAAATTAAAATTCATAGAAATCTCACACAAGGGCTATATTTGAATTCATTTTATGGCCTTAATGGTCATTTTTTCCCATGTTTTTCTTAGTAACTGAAAGTTGGTAGAAGCTGCCAAAACAGCAAATACAGAGAATTCCCTGGGGAATGCCCCACGAATTCCACTTCTCAGACTGGCTGCCATTTGCTATTGATCTCAGTCATGATGAAGTATTAATTTGTACACAGTTGAATGCCCATGTTTTTTTTTTTTTAAATCTAATTCAGATAGCTATGAAGCCTTGGCAGCTCTTAACAGAGATGAATTTTTGCTTCCCTCTCCTGTGAAGCAGCTCTTGGCTTCAGTTGTATCATGGACAAGGAGAAAGATCTCAGAGGTCTTTTACCTCGGCTCAGGACTGTCCCAGCAAACCCCTCAGTGAAATTCACTGGATGAATTTATCAACCTATACCTTAACACTTAAACTTGCAGCTTTCCTTTTCCAAATATTTCAGAATATTGCTTATTTTCCCTTTCCAAATATTTCAGAATACAAGTTTGCTGCAGGATGTCAGTGCCCTGCCAGCAAGGATCCTCCTCTCTCAGATCCTCCTCACCAAGTTCACCCCTGGATAATTTATTCCCATTCTTTCTTGTGTTCCCATTGTGCTTTAATGCCTTTCCCTGTTTATAAACTGTGCTGTTTATAAGAAACCCTCATATCCTCTGCGTAAATAAATCTTGCTTGATTTACTCTGATGAAACATGGAAAGTACTTTAAATCTTTTCTCATATCAAAACCTTCTCTTTTCTGTGATTATCCCAATAAAACGGGAGTTTTTTAGTGACAGCAAATGTTCTCTAGAGGGAAAATGATAATGATATTTGATGATGACTTAAAAAAACAGCTACTGCACATGAGAATTTCTTCTGAAGTTGGCAGAGGAATGTTTGCATGGAATTTCCATACCATTAATACATGTTTTCTTTTTCTGTAATTTTAACCTTAATTTTGACCTCTTGGGTTTTAACAGATTTGCTTTAGTGATACAGTGTTTTTAAGGTGATTTGTATTACCCTAAATTGCTGTTCTGTAAGGTCAGCCTTAACCCCAATTTAACACAGCTTTTTTGGCTTGTGAAAAGCAATAATAAAAAATTGACATTTTGCCAATTCCACATCATAATCCTTCGAGATAAACCCTGAGCCAGCCCCGTTGTCTCGGGCCTGGCAGAATCAATTGCACAATTTGTGGATTTCTGTTTAAGAACTTAAGTCGATGAATTATCATTGTCCACAAATGATTTTGTAAATCAAACTTGAGAAGCGGAAGAAATCAGAAACGATGTCTTGTTAGTAACATGAGCTCTGTGAGCTCCTGCTCCATCCAGAGAGGCCTTTCTGCTCTCACCTCATGCTCTCTATTGCAACATCAGATCAAGCATTTTGCTTTACGGAGCCAAAATCGCTTTGGGATCTTCTTCTTTCTTCAGTAACCTGCAGCTGAGAGAGGACAAAGCTGGTTTTGTTCCCAAACTCAAGTTTTGGACTGGCAAGATGTGGCTTAGGAGCTCTGCACCTGTGCCAGCATCCCCAAGTGAAGCTCCAGCCTGAGCAATACCCGACAATGACATTTTGGGTGCATATTTAATGATCTTAGTGATGATCTGGCTCAGAAACAGGAGAAGGGGGTTCTTTCCCCAGATCTATTTCTTCAGCCACCTTTTCTCAGCCTATTTCTCTTTTTTTTTGGTCGTGGCAGGGCAGTGAGGGAAACCTGTCTCTCATTATCTTGTTGTACACTGGCCACCACCGGGGCCTTGATCTCAGCTGGGGCCTCAGGCACCACAGCAGCACAAATACTGATAGCACAGGGGAGCCCTTTGGTGAATATTTTTTGTTATAGATTCTCTAAGATGCTTTAAGGACTCATTTTCTGATGGGACTATTTTACAAATTTTACCCATAGATCAAATAAATCTGGCAGTAGGGAACAGGCTTTAAAAACGACACCATTGTGGTGGAGGAGTCAGACAAGCATATGGCAAATCTCCCGATGCTGCTCAGTTGTAGGATGTGTTTCTACCAACACAATTAGAACAAAGCTGCTTTTTGAACTGCCTGCTTATGAACTGGCTGTGAGTAATGCGAGCTCGGTGTGTGCAAGAACATTAGAGCAAAATTAATCATCAATAAATCACTCAGCAAATAATTCTCCCTCTCTGACATCCCGATTCCTAATTACCTCGCTGTCTTTCATTTGCTAATGGAAGTTAAAGCCCCAATCAATTGCCTGGTAGGGAACCCAGTGAGGAAAAAAGTATCTGTGGAAAGAGGTTGAGAAGATGTGATAGCTGAAAAAAAGAGTTTGGAGAAGGTTTTAGTGGCTTTTTTCCTTCTTTTCACCCTTCACTTTTTCTGGATTTCAGTGATTTCATTCCTCACTGATCTATTCTTTGCTGCCCTGTCCTCGGGTATGAGAGTGGTGGAATTGTAGTGGCAGAAGATAAAAAGCACTTCATGGATCCTACTTTCTTCTCAGCAGTGCATGAATGTAGATCAGCAAATCTTTTTTTGAGGCTCACTTTTGGAAATATTGGACTGTCAGGGCAGAGAGGCACTTCAGCACAAGGTGAGGGGAATTCTTGGGAGCAGCAATTTTATGAATGATGCTTCCTGCATCCAACATCTTCTTTTCCTGATTTCCTATCACACTGAGCCCTGAGGCAGGATCACATCTGGCAAATGCCTGCATCCACCTCACTGCTGCAATGAGGAAAGGGGAAAATGCTCTGATTGAAAGGCACCCCAGAGTAGCAATGGTTGTACCTGTGTCATTCTGTTCTCCACACTCCCAAATCCTGCAGACAAGAAAAGGAGCTGGAGTAAAAGTGGAGTGGCTTTGCTTTGGGCTAAGCACATTCTCAGTGATGTTACACTCATTAAAAAAAACTTTCCTGAGGATTGACAGGACTCCTTTGCCTTCAAAATATCAATGTACTCCTCCTGCTTCCTGTCTGTATGGTAGGAAAGAATCAAGCAGATTTATTGTAATAAAATCCCACTCCTTTTCTTTCTTTCTTTCTTTCTTTCTTTCTTTCTTTCTTTCTTTCTTTCTTTCTTTCTTTCTTTCTTTCTTTCTTTCTTTCTTTCTCTCTTTCTTTCTTTCTCTCTTTCTCTCTTTCTCTCTTTCTCTCTTTCTCTCTTTCTCTCTTTCTTTCTCTTTCTTTCTTTCTCTCTCTCTCTTTCTCTCTTTCTCTCTTTCTCTCTTTCTCTCTTTCTCTCTTTCTCTCTCTTTCCTTTCCAACCCCCTCAGGATGGCTGCCCTGTTTCTGTTGGTTTCTAGGCACCTTTCCACCTCAATCTGCCTTGCCAAAACCATCAGATATCTCTGTCATGTGAACTAGGCAGCGAGCCAGCAGGTCAGGGCTTACACAATTTGTGGCGCCTACTTAAAGTGTCTGAGATTCTTACCAAGCAGTCTGAACCTGGGGGCAAAGTGTAATTCTTTCCCTCTCGCCCCTATTTATAAAATCACACAAAGGTAAAGCGTGGCACCGGTGGGTTGCTCTGGCTTTTTATTTTTCTGCGGTGGGGAACTCAGAAAAATCCTGCATTGCTTTGACTGCAGGTTAATCCTTGCTTTGTGGTAAAGGTGCAAAGCAGCTCGTGTGACAAATGTCAAAAAAAACCCCCAAAAAACCCAAAAAACAAAACAAAAAACAAAACAAAACAAACAAAAAAAATATAAAAAACCAAACCAAAACAAAAAAACCCCAACAAGTTGGGTTAAAAGGAGCTGTCTCTAGAAACAGTGTATGAGAGACTTACCCAGGCTTTAATTACTTCTTTCTCAGGCAACATTTTCATTGAGCTGAATTGGAGATTTCCTGTCACCAAAGAATTTTTAGACACAGTGCAATACAGACTGGCTACATTGCATTTAATGACAAATATTCACATTTTCCCAAGCACGAATGGTATTATAATGCTTTAACCAAGGTGAATGCGGAAAAATTGAGTTGGTCAAGAAATGACCTGGGGAGAAAGAATTTTAAAAATAACAATTCTTCCAGGTCCTGTTGCATTTTCTTCCTCCTTAGCTGCTGTCTGCTTCCACATAGTTTTGCTGTGCTCCTCCTCAGAGCATTGCCACATCATTCCTGCTCTGACCCAAACACACCCACGCCCTCAGCCAGGTGCTGTCTGTCTTCCCAGCCTGAATTTTTACATTTTCTCCTCTGCAACACCAACCAGCCCGTTCACCCACGGCTTAAAAAGCAGAATGAAATGAAAGAATAACCCTCTGCCTGCCTGTCATCTTCCTCCTCCGGTGTCTGAGAGCACAGGGGAGACTGAACACAATGCGCTCAGTGATTATTCTGTGAGCTCCCCATGGCAGGAGCTCTCTGGATGATACAGTGCAGTGCCAGAATTTAGCACCGGTGTTTTATTAAATGTTCCAGGCACACCCGAGCTGGGTTTTGCTGCAGGTGGAGCTGGGATTTGCTGGGGCAGCAGGTTCTGAGCAGCCCCAACCCTGCTGCTCCCTGCAGACTCTGGGCTGCCCCTCTAAAGCAGGGCTGGAGCTGCACAGCAGCCAAAAAATGCACCATCCCTCTCCTTTTCTTCTGCCAGGAGCTGAAACACATGGCTTGACGTGGGCAGGCATCTTTCCTTCCTCCTCTTCCTCCGGGACGGAGCTGTGAGACTTCACTCTGGGCCTCCCCCTTCCAGAGGCAGCAAAATCGGGTATTGCTGCCAATTCAGGGAGCCCCACGATGCCCCTGGCTTCCCATCCCTCATGTCTCTGGATGGCTCCTTCTCCTCCTGTCCTCACCTCAAACACGTTGGGTGAAAGTGAATTCCCGTCCAGCAGCCACTCAATAATTGGAATTTCAGCTGCTTGTGCGTTGCCACACTCTTACACATGCTCAATGCATTTCATCATAAAAAGAGCTCATGTATGGAAAACACATGCCCGCTGTGGGCAGGCCAGCGTGACAGCTCCCAGTCAGAGAAATTGTGGATTTACCCCCCAGTTCCAGGAAACTTTTTCTTTAGGATACACACAGAACACATAAATGAAATTATAAAAATCAGCTGTGCTCTTTTGCTTCATTTCATGCTTTATGTTGTTTGGGTTTCTTTCACCCCAAAATGAATATTTCCTCGGGCCTCTAATAGTTTATCCCTCAGAAATACATTTTTTTTTTCTCAGCAGCACTAATTCACGCACCAGAGCTGTGTTAGCACTAGGACACTGGATAGAAGCCACAGCAGACTTGTAAATTGGTTTTTTCAGACATCTGCAGGAAAGGATCACACTTCTTCAGTTTTCTAGGAACATATAACAGCTTTTATGACTGGAAAAAACCACCGGGAGATGGTGAAAGCTGGGCCTGCACGAGCTGAACAAGGCCTGGAGCAGGGTCAGGCTGTGGGGATGGCTGCCAGGACGGCGACAGGGGGAGCAGAGGGGAAAGAGGGATTCAGATGGGCAAATAAAACGGGAAATTCAGCAGGTTGATACCCAGAAGAGATTGATCTGCTCCGTGTTGGATATGGCAGGGCTGCATGAACACCTCCTTGTGCAGGCCAGCCCTCCCTGTCAGGGCACTGGAGCACAGGAATCCAGCCTCCTCCAGGCTCCTGCTCCTCCACCTCGGGATCAACGGCCTTGGAAAAGATTTATTGTCTTGTGCAAAGGTGTTGCACTGCCACAGACACTCTGCCCTGAGGGATTTAGGAGGGATTTACAGGCTGATTAATAAGCAGCGAAGGCTGACTGGTAGAAATGTCCATGTAAAGGCCATCCCCGAGTTCTGGATGGGACAGAAAGCTGCAGCACACGAGGGGAGGCTGCACACAGCAATTTTGGGCTGCTCTGTCCCTCAAGCATGGCCAGAATAGGAGCACAAAGTTTTACTAACTCAGCGACAAGGGGAGTGCTCGGAGCCAGCAGCGCAGGCCCGGAGTTACATCATCTACTCTCATGTTTTTCTTACTCATGGCCAGAAGTATGAGGAAATACTCTTCTTCAAAAGAATATTTTGCATCTCAATAAGCTGCTTCATCCAAGATCTCAAAGGGCTCTGTATCCAGTCATTAAGTGCAATTCCTATCACACCGATGCTCACGGAGAAGCTGCTAACTGAGCTCAGAAGGATGCACCCAGGAGACCTGACCCCCCTGCACTCTTCCTTAACCTGCAAATTACATTTTCCTTAAAAACAAATAAATGACCCTAAAAATCCCTGAGAAGCTTTAGTTACAGAAAGAACAGCAAGAAGCACGGTCTGGGTTAGTGATACCACAAACTCTCATGCTTGGGCTGGAGCTGTTGGAAATATTCAAGAGCCTGTATGGAAATATAACTGCAACCATGTGGCTTTGGGAAGTGATCACATGCCCAGCCCGTTGCTGGCTTCAGGAGCTGGGTGCAACTCCTTCGGTGTTTATAGAAACAGAAAGCTGGCTGGGAAACAAGGCTGCGTGAATTCCTGGGAGTGCAACACTTCTCCAACGTCTGAGATTTCCTCTTTGCTGACACGATGATATCTGAGGCTGGAAGCCTGGAAAGTCTGGCACATGGTGCTGGCAAACTGGCGGTGTATGACAGTATTCTTTTGATTCTGAATGCAGATACCTTGATAGTGTGCAAGTGTTTTAATCTTAATAATAACTCAGTGTGTGAGGATGGGAAACCAGAGGAGAAGAAGGAATTAACTGAAGTCGGAAAACTCTCTCTTTTGTTCCAGTCCTGCTGTTTTGGTGGTGGGAAGGAGTGGTAAAATTTCTTCCTAACGAAGCTGGCACACTTGCAGAGAGTCTGGGAGAGGAGGGAGTAGAATCCTGAGAGAAAAAGCAAAATCTGTGTGCATGGCAGATGAGCTCATCCCAGAGATTCCCTGGGACAAGGTGTGCCCACCTGTCAGAGCTTCAGCTGCAGACAGAGCAGGACACTGACGCTAATGAGCCTCTGTCACTCTAATGAGTTTGTCACTCTAATGAGCCTTTGTGGCTCTGTCATGAGCCATTTCCAGGTTCTTGGGCTACATTTCTGAATTCAGAACCTCCATCTAAGGGTCTGCCTATGTTACAGTTCACATGTGAAGGCTGTTTAGGATGACGGCCTGTCACTGCTAAAATTCCTGAAGAATGCAGATATAAAAACCTGTTTGTGTCCAAGTTTGTCTCTCAGCCATGTGAAGGTTTTACTCCCTGGTCTGTCACTGCTATCAGCATTTGCAAACTCTTTGTGTTTTTGTACATTCCCAGAGGACTCCCTGTAAAACAGAATCACCACATTTAAGCAGATTACAATCCTGAGCACTTCCAGTTGCTTTGTTTCAGAATTACAGTGGTCACTGAGTTGTGTATCACACAGCAGTGCAGGGATTGCCATAAAATAGATATGCTATTATTTTATATATTTATATCCTTAAAACATCTCCATGCCTTCTTCAGCCAGCAACATGAAAAAAGGATTTATTACACAGACATTGCTGGAACTTCAGGAAGCTGGGATCCCAAGCCTTGCCTTTCCATCCTCAAGGGACAACAGCACATTTGTCACTTGTCATCATTTCAGTGCCACAACCCCCCACCACTCTCAGTGAGAAGGCTCAGCTTGGGGACCGAGGTACAAAACATCTCCTGGGTCTGGAAGCTCTAAATGAGATTTGGAAATGCTCCTCCTAAAGAAAGAGCCCAGACTGATGTTACGATGACCTTGGCAGCATCTGATTTTTCTGATACCCGACACACCCATGAAATGAGTAGAGAGGGGAGATAACTGAATGCAAATGTCATGTTTAAACCCCAAGTGAATCACCCCAGAACCTGGAAATCCAACTGTTTCTACAGAACTTGTATAATGATTCCAAAATCTTTGTGCCAGTGCCTGGCTAGAATCTTAACACTGAGAAAAATGACATTTTTCAAGTTCCACTGGCCTTTCAGTGCCCTCTTTGTCTGCTGACTCTGAGGACTTTCTTTTAATTTCATCGGTGTTAGACGCAGGTTCCAATCTCATTCTTTAATCTTCCAAACCCACTCCTTATCACTACTCTATATTCCAACCCAGACTGCTCTAAAATACAGTTTTGGTCTTGTTTCTCCCCTTTCTTTTTATATTTAACTACAAAATTCAATCAAAGCTTGACAAATAAAAGTTTAGCTGCTTGATTGATGCAAAATATGACTCAGTGGCAGATCTTAAAATGAATATGCAATATTTCAAGCAATTTTCAAGGCTCCCCCCTTTTTTTTTAATGCAGGAAACCAGAAAAGAAGCAAAGTGAAATGAAATGGTCCCTTCATAGAAAGACTCCCATCTGAAAATTGTTTTAATTCAGGGCAGCCGTGGGTATAGTTTACATAATAAAAAGCAGTTTTACTAAAGTGTCTGTGGTTATACTTACCCAGTGTAGAGGTCCTGATCAAAGCTGCCTTGCAGCCAAAGTCATCAGCATCCCGACAGCGTGCTCTGCTGAAAAGGACTTTCCATCTCAGCTGGGATGGCTCAGACCCACTCCCAAGAAACCCGAAGCGAAGCAGAAAAGACGGTGTAAAACCAGCCACCTTTTTTTGCTGTTTCAGAATCAGGAGTTAAAGACAGGGAGAGCTGGCGGGGAGATGTGGGGATTTAGGAAAATAACTGAGTTTCAGAAGCAGAGTCAGGGCTTGGTGCGAGCAGCCATGGGATTGGGGATGGGCACTGCTGTGGGATTTACCTCCCACTCCAGGGTTCCCTTCCTGGAATCCCCTGAGAAAAGTCTGTGCAGGCTCTGAACCAGCAGTGAGACCAGCGGGACTCGCTGCCTTCGCTCTGCAGGTGTTTATTATTTCTTTATCTCAGTTCAGAGCCTCAGGTGACAACAGGCCCTGCACCTTCAGTGACAAGTGTCACAAAGACACAAAATGGACGATTCCAAGGGTTTTTATACAGATCACTTATCCAATTGAGTTCCACAATGTACCTAACATGTATTTATGTTTTCATTTTTCTACCAATTCCTAATTATTCTTCAGTCACGTAACATCTGCATTGTGACTTTTTCTGACCAATCACTGAGCCACCAACACTGCAGAAAATGGAGCAGATGAAGAAGGAAGAAACTGAGTCAGCACTCAAAATCCTCCATCTTGTTCCAACTACTACCATGATAAAAACGCAAAATTTACTTTTTCACCTGTGATAAACTACAATATCATCTACTGCATACATTTACAAAAACACAACTCCTCACAAAGTCCTGGAAGCTTTTTCTGTGGCCAAAGACTAAAAGTTGTGCCCTCCTGAGGAATAAAACCACTCAGGACAGGCACAGGAGATTTTCCTGTGTGCTGGATTCCCACACCTGCTGCTCTGTTCCCTTTATCAACTGCAGGGAGAGCCAGCGCTGAGACGGAGCACGCCTTGATCTCTGCCAAATATATTTCAGAGCTGAGGATATAAAGGCCGATGATATAAATTCTCCTCATCACAGAACTGCTGCGTTTCCCAAGAAGTCAGCGAGTTTCCCCTTCCCTCATTTCCCCAGCTGCGGGCCTTGCAGAAAGGAAGGTGCGTTATTATGTTACAGCTCCGGGACAAAGAGAGCCCAGGAGGGGCAGATATTGAGAGTCCAAAGCTGCTTCCCCAGGTGATGCAGGACCGGGCATTTCTCACCCCATAGGAGCCTTTTGGTTTTGGGTTGCCCCTTGGTCTTTTCATGTTTCCTCCCTCCCCTAGGTATGTCACTTCTAAACATCAACCAAATGCTTCTCTGGGCACAAAATGAGGCCGCTACAGGCCTCGTTCTTTTGAACTGGGCTCCGATTTGATTGGCGTCTCCTGACTTTTGGTAAACTGTGCGTTCTGAAGTGTGAGAGAGATCCCTGCAGCAATAATGTCCATATCAAATCATAACTAAAAACAGCAGTGAGGAATGTGCTGAGATTTGAACTGTAGACCTCCCAGGCCTAAAGCCCAAACTGCAAAACAGGACTTAAAAGGCTCATGGAAGCTTTAAACATCAGACATTTAATCACAACGAGTCTGTAGGGATGATTTCCAAAAAAAGAAACAAAATCGCACCACCACAGAGACTAATAACAAGATCTGAGCGTGCGTTAGAGCAGAGAGACAGTTCCTTCACAAAGGGGTCACACGCTGTGCATCTGCTTTTCCATCTACCAACGACAGCTTGAACATTTTCAAAGCCATCTGCAGTGGGAATCACACCGAGCCAAACCTGGGGGAGAGGGAAGGAGGCTCTGAAGCAAGAGGATAACTTGTGCTTGTGATGCAGTGGCAGCCTGCCATGAGTGGGAGGGCTCCACCCAAAAGTATCAAAAATAAATTAACACACCTATCTTTTCTTAGACTTCTTGGAACCTCTACAGGTACTGCTGTCGACTTCCTTACTGCGAGATGCACTTACCCCAAACTGGGTCAGCGAGGAGGTGAATGAATAAAAAAAGGTCAAATCTCTGCCTGGCTCAAGGGCCTGTTCAGTTCTGCCTAAGAGCAGATAGCCAGGGATGGCATAAAAATGGAAAAGTGTCCATGAAATGTCCTGCTCCTCTTTAAAACTGGGTATCTCTGGCTCAGCAGTGAGTGCAAACAAAGTGGAAAAATGTTTGAACTGCTGTTTTTCTCATGGACCACAACAGGACTTGAGAATCCCCATGGATGCCAGAGCAGGAATGAGTTTGAAGTGTGGGATTCTGATGAAATGATGATGAGAAATGAGCTCCCTGTAGGTTGTGTGTCTGCTTCACTGATGAGGGGGGGACCCACAGAATTGAAGAATCCCAAATCCACTTCCTGAAGGGATTCTTGCTGCCCAGCAGGGCTCAGTCTTTACCACAGGCACAGGGACGTGGCTAAACCCTGCCTTTAACACAGCACTGTCAGTGCTGGGGAAGGATTTTCATCTCTGTGCATTTTTTACAGCCCTGCTTGGCGATTCTCAAAGCTCACTGTGACACTGAGCCTGTTTTAGTCCACTGATTTACAAACTGATCACTGTGATTTAAGAGAGCAATGATTTCATTGCGTGGTACGAAAAGGAGTTGGGTTTGTGGGGTTTCCTGGCCTTTTCCCACAACATCTCAGCATTGCTGATTTTTGACTGATTTTTTCTACCAAAGCAGAGGTGGAGGGTGGGGACCAGGAAGACTCCCTGGCTCTTGTATTTGTCCTAACTCCTAAATAAAATTATATTTCTGTATTTAAGAGATTTCTTCAGTGGTGGCTGTGGTGGACATCTGCTGTCAAGGGTTCCATTGACTGAGGCAATGATGCCAAAGTCAGAATAAAAACGGAGCGTAACTTGTGGGGAAATATGATCATGGAGTCAATCACGGTTGGAAAGGACTTTAAAGATCATCTCCAGCATCCCACCATGGACAGGGACACTTTCCACCATCCCAGCCTGGCCTTGGGCACTGCCAGGGATCCAGGGACAGCCACAGCTTCTCTGGGCACCTCTGCCAGGGCCTCACACCCTCACAGGGAAGAATTTCTTCCCAAAATCCAACCTAAACCTGCTCTCTGTCAGTGTGAAGCCATTCCCCCCTGTCCTGTCTGGGTTAACTCTGGAAATTGTAACTCAGATTTGAAATCAACCTATAACCAATCAAACACGAACATCCTGCAAAAACAAAGAGTGTGAGACAAGTGTTTTGTTGCCCACAGAGACTTTTTTAATCGCTCAACCATTCTGTGTCCTGGGCATGGCTGCATTGAATGAGAATGTGATGAGAAAAGCCAGACAAGGGAATGATAAAGCTGACACGGGCATGGCTGTGAGAGGCAGGGAGGGAAGATGGGCAGCTGGGTGTAGCCACATTCCTTGTACCTGCTCAGGTTAACGCTGTTCCGGGAATCCCAGCTGGAATTTCACCATTCGGGAAAGTGATCTGCACACCTGCTGGGATTCCTGCTGCCACTCTCTGCTCAGTGCTGTTATTTAAGGATTTATTTTGGTTTCTCGAGGGTTCTCATTCGTGCCCTTCAGCCCCAGACCTTCCTCGCTGTTGTCTTGTACAGGATCTCGCGCTGAACTTTGTGCAGGAAGCACCTTTCAGCTTGGCCTGGCCCTCTGGCTCCTCGTGATAATCGGGAGAAAACAGAAGAAACATCTGCAAATATTCCTTGAACACCTGAGCCAGGAACCCTGAGAAAGCTGGGACAGAGACAGGAGGGGCAGCTCCAGGTCCCACAGGAGCTCTGTGCGTTAATGAGAGGCAGATGATCTCCAGCCCGATCTCCTCACGGCGAGGGAGGAATGCTGCTGCTGGTACACGATATCCCCAAGCACACATGGGGCAACAGGCTGCTGATCACATAATTATTGTGCTTTTACAGCACCTCAGCCTCAGCCAAGATCAAAGACAAAATCAGCCTTGTGCTCTTACAGAGAAAACAAGCACGAGGCGACAAAGAGAAGGATTGCAGGAGTGAGGGAACGGGGAAATGGATCCCGCTTTCAGCCTGCTGGGACCAGGGTTCTGAGCAGATGGCCCTCACCTCCAGCAGTCTTCCTCTGCTGTGTTGCAAAGAGATGTTTATTCATCCATGTGTGTGTAAACTGATGTTTCTCAGGAGTTATTTTTTGAAGATCTTGGCATTTTCTGATTTCCAAAACTGTGGGCAGCTTGGAGGTTTATGTGCCTGTATAGAGCTTGATCCAAAGGTGAAATTTAATGCTCTGTGTCCTTCTCAGATAGTTTGAAATAGAAGGGCTCAAACTTCTGTTTCAAAGTTGAAGCTGACTCAAACCAGGCCACCTTGGATGGCAGGGCGGGTAGAGCTTCCCTGCTCTCCAGCATTCCCCCTGATCCCTTTGGACTCGGAAAAACGGGATCAATTCACCCAGAAGAAAGGCACATTAAAGGTTTGGGCCAAGGTTCAAGCCAGAGCTTCCATGTGCAGCTCCTCAGGTAGAGCCGTGCCCTGCAGGGCTCCCCCTCCATCCCTGCAGGGAACTGGGACAGCAGGATGCCTCCTGCACCACACCGGGCTAAAAATAACCCACCAGAAGAGCAGAACAACTTCTGCGAGATGTTTCTGTCCCCAGCTCTTGGCCAACTTCCTTCTGAGGCTGCCACACTGCCCGGCCTGTCTGAATCCCATCTCCAGGAGTTTCCATCTCATCCTGTGCTCGGGCCGTGAATAACTGCCTTGTTATGCACATGCAGGGTGGAAGGGTGGGGTGGAAAAAGCCTCTGGTAGGAGCCTGCCTTGAGCTCGCAGTAAATACTTACCCAACAGAAATGAGATTTGGCAGCCGTGAGGAGAACTTCTGGAAAATCGTTCCAGGTTCCTAGGAAGTGAGGGAGGCATTTGGGAAAGGGTGGGGACAATTTTCTTTCCCTTGATATTTCCCGTCTGAGAAAGGGCAAGATCTAATTCCTCATTAGCGATCTGAGGAAATCCCCTGTACCTAATAAAATATCCTCTGCGCCTTGTCCGTGCTTGTCCCGACTTCAGGGAAGCCTCAGCAGGGACGTGGAGCAGGGAAGTGCCACATCTGCCCCTCTCCACCAGCCCCAGGAGCTGCTGGGGATGGCAGAGAGCACAGGAAAATCTGTCAGGAGACATCCCTTAAAGTCTCCGAAAGGTTCCTCGTTCTAAACCTTCTGCCTGCTGGGGAATACGAACAAGAGAAAGCAATATTTTCTTCATTGTGCTCTGTTGTCATCCTTGGCATCGGCCCACAGCTATTTACCCAGCAGGGAATAAAATTTGAGGATTCAAGCTGCTGTTTGAATTCATAATAGACGAGCCTTCAGTGCAATGTATTTGTTTTATTGTATAATTTATAAACACCTGGTCCCGCATCTGCAGCTTGCAAGGCACCAAATTCCTGTCCCAATAATAGAGGTCATTACCTAATCTGAGTATTTGAATGTAAAGTATTTAAAATTTATCAAAATTAAAAATTCTTTGTCTCACAGATTTTTTTTTAACCAATAAAGTCCTTCAGTATTTAACCACTTGCTCGCAGATATAAACATGTGAAGTAATTGTTTCATTGCTGGGACCATGGCTTAAGGCAAAATTTGCACCAGCTTGGAATAATTTATGGGAAATATGTGCATCTCAATTACCTGAATGGGCTGGAGATTATTTAAATGTTTAGTAAATATTTTTATATATTATACATATTCCCTATATTTTAAACACATTCCATTTAAAATTAAAAATCCAGCTCTATAATGCAGCAAGTCATAAGCGTGTGAGTGCACTCCCTTTAGAGGGAATATTTTTAATATGGAATATTCACTTTAATATAAATACACATTTTTATTTCTTATTTCACCTTGCTGCATGTTTGTTTTCATTCTTGCTGCCACAGTTGCTAGAGATGGACCTGAAACGACACATTTGTCTTTGTTCTCCTCCTCCAGTCAGAAAATTGGTTGTCTGATAGTGGAATTATCTTTAAGTGATGTTCCTTTTGCTTCTTACAGCACTGCCACCCTTCCTGTGTCCCTCCTGGAGGTGGGAAGGTTCTAAATATTAAAAAATGTGGAAATCAGGAGAACACTGTGCCTGTTGTGGGGCTGAGCTCTCACACCTGCACCAGGCTGGGAGGAGATGAGAAAAACTTTGAATTTCACAGCTCCAAAGAGTCAAATCCTTTTGCTCAACAGCTCAATCTTCTCAGTCTGCAGAAGGAGCATCACAAATTTGCAGTGCCAGAGTTCCACCTGCCCTCTGGGTGGTTGGAGTTTACAGCTCCTCTTGTTTTCCCTCACAGCTTTTTTGTTTGCTCCGAGGTTTACGCGGCGCTTCCGTCCCGTTTGCATCCACAACGTCTCGCTCTCACGCGGAGGGTGGAGGCATCTCCCCAGACACTGATTCCTGTAAACTGATGGCTTTGATTCGTTCAGATGAAAGAGGCTCTTGTTATAAACCAGCCCATGCTGGGGGCACGTCTGTGGGTGGAGGGTTCACCCCGAAAGGAGAGAGAGGCTCCAGAGCCGGTGCTGGGCTTTGGTGCTGCAGGAGCTCCATCTGGAGACTTCCAGGATCACCCTTTTCCTTCTGCTCCTGCAACACTGTAAAGCTTTTGAGGGAAATTGGAGCAACCACTTGGATTTGGCCATCCCAGAGGTGATTTTGCCCTCAGCACAAACACAAAGGCCATCCTCCCTCCCGTGCTTGAAGTCTGGGGATAATCAAACCACCGAGCAAATTCTCTGCAAATTTAAAGATCTTGATTTGGAACAACTGAGTAATTTCTTTTGTTCCCCTCTTTTTTTTTTTTTTTTTTTT
>VXBU01010207.1:137445-158646 GCA_013400315.1 Bombycilla garrulus | reverse complement strand
TTTTTTTTTTTTTTCTTCCATTTTAGCTGTCATGAGGGAACAGAAAATGCAGCCAATGCTGGGATTATTGACTCTGTGTGATATTTTGGGGAGCTGTACCTGTGGAACCTTTAACAGGGCGACTTTCAGCAGAAACAGGAGCAGGGTGCTGCATCTGACACTGCTCCTGACACAGAAGGAGGGCTTTTGTCAGCTGGGTAATGAGGGAGTAAGGCTTGTCAGGCTTTAATTTGTGTGAGCAGAATGTGTTTAGACTGGGTGAGGAGGATGTTTTGGCATCGGGCGATGAGGATGTTTGGTTAAGCCGCTTGATAAGTTGGGTAAATCTGACATCAAAGACTTCGATAAGGTATTTCTGAGATCTTTGTGACTTCAGTGATGTTGTTAGCACAGAAATGATACAAAGATAAATGAACTGACACTTCACCAGCTCAATAAGTTCCCCCCCAAGTGTGTTGCGGGGTGGATCAGTGTACACAGCTCGGGAGGAAAGGAATGGTTTCCCAGAACTCTTCCTAGCAAGCTGAACAAACACCTGCTGGTCATTTCCTTCTGCTGGGCAGGAGGGACAGTGAGCTGCCAGGAGCTCCTTGGATTCCTGCGGCAGAAATCAGGAGACTCGCTGCAATCAGCGTGTGATGACTTGCAGGGCTTTCAGTGTAACCAGCGAGCAGCAACGCCAGGGCTGTAACGAGATCTTACCCAAACAGGAGCCCAGCGAGGGCCTTTGGCAGCACAGCTCCCCCGGGGAGGAGAGCAGGAGACCCAAACGCTGCAGGGATGGGCTGAGAGCCTCACCCAGGGCTCTGTTTGCTGCAGAGAAAACCCTCAGCGTCCCACAGTGATGCTCTGTAACCCAAACCCTCTGGGACCTCTCGGAGTTTCTGCCGGTTTCTGGGTAGGACAGCGCAAAGCCTTGGGAGACACCGGGGGGCTCAAAGCCTGGAAACTGCCCTGGAAATACCCAGGCGATGGGGCACTGCTCAAGGAGTGTGGAATGCCCTTCCCAGAGGAGCCAGGAGCAGTGCTGCGGCTCTGGGCAGCCCAGACAGGGTGGGAGATTCCTCCTTTCCCCTCAGCACGGGGGGTGAAGCACGGGGCTGCTTTTCTTGGCTTCAGGTGGTAGAAGATGGTGCTGGTAGAAGATTTGTAACCAATCTCAAATCACCCTGTGCTACCATCTTCTGCCCGAGCAAAGGGCAGTGGGTTCAGTGCAACTAAAGGCAGTGATTTTAGTGCAACTGAAGGCAG
The DNA here is from genome assembly GCA_013400315.1 of Bombycilla garrulus. Classification (NCBI taxonomy): domain Eukaryota; kingdom Metazoa; phylum Chordata; class Aves; order Passeriformes; family Bombycillidae; genus Bombycilla; species Bombycilla garrulus. The sequence continues at coordinate 157,395 of VXBU01010207.1, read as the reverse complement.
TGGTTTTAGTGCAACTAAAGGCATTTTAAGTGATTTTAGTGGAACTGAAGGCAGTGGGTTCAGTGCAACTAAAGGCAGTGACTTTAGTGGAACTAAAGGCAGTGGTTTTAGTGGAACTAAAGGCAGTGGTTTTAGTGCAACTAAAGGCATTTTAAGTGATTGTAGTGCACAGAGGAGGCCAGCAAGGCTCCCCACCCTGCAGTGTGAATTCTGTCCCAGGCCATCTCCATGGTGCTGGCTCAAGGCTGCTCCAACTCCTGCAGTCATTTCCCAACTTCCCCAGACCTGGCTGAGCAGCTCAAGGACTCACCCAGCTGTGCCCAAGGTCTCTGAGAAGATTTTCTTTCCCCCCAGTGGGTGTTAGAGGATGAAAGCAGCTGGAGGGGTGACCCTTTTTGTTGTTCCCAACTTTGTCACAGGATCCATTTTGGATGTAGGTTTTTGTTCCCAAGCTGTGACTGGTCAGGGAATGAAGGTGATGGAGAATATGAAGAAAAGGAATTGTTCTTCTAAAGAGTAAAAGAGATTTTCTGCTCTGAAGTGAATCCCTGTGTCCTTTCTTTCCAAGGACTCAGTGCAAAACATGGGCCAAACCCAGCTAATGAAATTCTATTTATCTTAATGATCCTCTGGGCACTGGAGATCCTTGATGATCAAACTGAGTTGACACCTGCCACTATTAAGTTCTGCTCCTCAAAAACTCCGAGACAATCCCAGCAGATAAACAATACAACACGGTTCCCATTATGATATTACCATAAAGCCAGACAGCCTCATGTTTACCCCATAAATAATTAGTCACCAGGCAAATCAGACAAAAAAAAATAATCCCACCATCACCTTAAATTACCTGTCAAACATTTACCTCTGTTTGTCTTTTAGGGCATTTATTTTTTTGCAGTGTGGTCCTGGCCCTTGATTAGTTTAACAACCCCCCTGCATTTTGACAGCAGAAGAAAAGAAGAGGTGATTATTACAGTTACTGCTCTTGCTTTGCCTTGAAAGTCCATTCTAAAGAAGGCATTAGAGGAGGCTTTCTTGTGGCTGAGAGATCAGATTACCACAATTAAAGTAAAAAGGTGTGGTGCTATTTACTCTGCATGTTATGACACATGAAAGAAAGTGATTCAGGCAAGAAAAATAATTACACATTAATTTGTGTTTGGCAACTTCGTTTCATATACGTGGCCCACAGAGCTTAGATAAAAAGCTATTTTGTCCAGCTTTGTGTAAACTGGGAGTAGGTTTGTGCTGCACTTTACGAGGAGTTGCCTGTGTGGGGATGAGGAAATAATTCCTCCTGATCCTACAGCACGGCTCTGCCTCGGCTGCTTTTTCCACCACGAAGCCCCTCAGTGCCCACTGGGTTTCACCCAGCTGAGGAATGGTCCTCCAACCCAGAAACTCAGCCTGGGGTTGGCAAAAGTCTTGCAGATTTGAGAATTCCTCGAGGTTCTGAGCAGCTCCTGAGCCTCGTGTCGGTGAATCGCACCTCAGGCACGGGGGGATTGCTGGGGTGTCCTGGGCAGGAGCTGCTCCTGGATCATCCTTGTGGGTTCCTCCCAGCTCAGGATGTTCTGAGATTCTGGGAACGCTGAAGTTACAGCTCTGGAAACACAAATTCTCACAGGTTTGTGTAAACTCGGGGTAACTGCGGCTCAGGAGGAATTTCAGCCTTCGCAGCTGGGCAAAATGAGTGCAATAAATGGTGTGGCAGCTCCTCTTGTGTCGTGGAAATATCCCCTTGATCATCCTGGTGATGACACAGGCAAGAAAACACGGGGAGGAAAGCTCCAAATCCCCCACGAGGGTTTCAGGGGTGTCTCAGAGAGGCAGAATCTCAGAACTGGGAAGAATTATTCAATGTGAGTATGACCAGCATGACAACAGTCCTGCTCCCTTACTGTAAATGATCCCAGCAATAAACCCTTGACAAACTCCCAGACAGTGCAGTTTCTGTGCTAGGCAGATGTTCATTTTACAAAAAAAATTAAAAAATCTCAAACTGGCATTCCTGCATCTTTTCATGAAATGATTCACAGACATTTGTATCAGGTCTGCAAGCACAAGAGCCTTTTCGCTGGGGGAAACCACCCTCGAAAATGGAAGAAACAGCCAAAGAAGCTTCAAAAAGAAGGGTTGCCATCTTATTTTCATTTTATATTTCCAGGAGACCTCTCTGTATAAAGCTGTGGAGCCCTGTTGACTTCAGGACAGGCTGGAGTTAATGGGGCGATGACAAGAGCAGAAGGTTTGGCCCTGGGGAGAATCTCCTCATTTCCCTGCAGTAATAACTGAGTTTGAGCAAACAGCAGGAATTCATAACGTGGAGAGGACAAATGCATGAAATGCAAACCCACAAAACTTCATTTTCCCACAAAGTAAGCTTTTTGCATAAATCATCATTACCCATGGCAGAGGGGAGGTTTTAATATTAATGAAAGGTTGGCCGTCCTTATATCAATATGTATGTTGGACTGGCTGCCTGGGTATGGAAACGGAATGTATTTACATTAGTAAATAAAATAAAATTTCTGAACCTGCAGGGAGAAATCCAGCCAATGGAATTGTGTTTGTTTCCTTATAAAAGTTTGTGGGACGTTTTTAACAGCGCGGTCTGAAATGGCATCATTTATTCTGCGTGCTGATTAAAAATTATATTGATTTAATTTGGCAATTATTGTCCCTTTTCTTACTGCCAACCTATTTTTAGCCTTCCAGACGAGAGACACTGAGCTTTTTTACACACCACTACAAAGCATTAATTCTAATCTGCGAGCTGCAGAGCGGAGGGAACGCAGGATCCTTTGCAAAATGCTTTTTTTTTGGCATGGCCCTGGCACTGCTGCATGACTCGCAACAGGCAGAGCTGTCAGTGCCTTCTGAAAATTCCACCGGCTCCTCATAATCCCCTGACACTTTTGGCAGTGGTTTACTCTGGGTATTGTGTGGCTCAGCACAGCTGCACCAGGTGAAATTGGAATTTTTTTTTCCTGGTTGTCCATCCCCAGCACTGCTCAGCAGCAGATTTGGTGGATTTTTTGTGGATTGTTCCCCAGGATTTGCTCCAGCTGTTTGTGGCTCTGGGGTATCACCAGCCAGAGCTCCCTCCTGCCAAAACTACAGAACATCCAACATGCAGAAAGGCACTTTCATGTGCAGGACAAAGTGTGTTTAGGAGAGCTGCGAAATGTCCGTTCTGAACCAGCAGCTGCTTCTGAGGAGAACAAATCCAAACATTTTGGGTTGTTATTTTCTCTCTAGAAATAAACACACAAGTGGTGCATCCCTTTCTGTATTTACAGGCAGATGTCAGCACTAAAAATCACGATGAAGGTCTGGATGGTCCTGGATCATGATGGTTCCTCTGCTCGGGAGCTTCAATTCCTTAACATTCACCTTCCCCAGGGACTTGGAGGGTGGCCAGAGCCATTGACAGGTTCATAAAATGTAGGTGCACCCTCTAAAGTCTCAGAAATGCTTTCAGAAAAAAAAAGGGGGAAAAAAAAAAGTGTGGTGTTTCCATTGTGCTTCAGAAAACAAACCCTTCAGGAAGAAAAAAAAAAATAATAATGGAAACATATGAAACGTAAATTGGATACACTCAAAGTTAATGAAAGGAAAATCTTTTTTCCATTTTAGTTAATGTCTTAAATTAGAATTTTGGTATAAAAGCTGGAAAACAGATGGAGAGGATATGTTGTGTTTTTTTTAAAGAATAATTTGTTAGTGAATTTGAGGCTTGTGAATGAGAGTACCTAATAATAGCATTGGCTCGAGCAACCCTTGGTGTAGAAATCCACTGGATTTCTCCCACTGCACTGCAGGAATGTGTCTGTGTCCTGTAGCCACATCCAGCACCTCCTGTGGGTCAAATTCAGCCAAAAACGGCTCCAGCTCCACTCCCTCCTTGTGGTTCATGACTTGGATGACTTGGATGACATCTGCCTTGGTTTGTTTGTCCCCAGGACGCCAGCACAGCCCATTTCTGACACCCTGTCTGGAGATCTTTTATCCCACCTTGCCCACTCTGATGTAGCTTGTCTTGAAAATATTAAATTGTCCTCAACTTCTTCCCTTCCCAGTCTTAGCCCATCTTTACCTGTGGGCATCCTATCGTGTTATTCAGATTTTCCACCGCTCCTTCCACTGCTTTTGGTAAAACTCTTCAAAATGTACGTTCGCAATTTACACCGAAAAAAATAATGAAGAAAGGTTATAAATCCTCATTTTGAAATTGCCCGTTAAATACTGTTCTCCTTAAAAATAAAAATTAAAAAAAATAAAAGAAAATTACTCCTCTTTTCAGAGCTTCCCACGTATTCCCTCCTGTGTGTTTATCAGCCATCTTGTTTGCATAGCTGCTCCCCGAGAGATTTGTCACGGCTGGCTCACAGCACACTCTGCTGATTTCCAGCAGCAATTAATAACCCCAGATCTCCTGGGAGGGGATGGATTTCTATCTCACGAGGATGAGCAGCAGACGATACCCACAAAACCCTGACGAGCCTTTTTTCCATCTGCATCCCAACTCAGGGTTCACGCGCGGGTGACGAGGTGGGGAGGGCGGCGAGGCTGGAGGGGGCAGAGCTCCAGGGAAGTTGCAGGGAGCGGGGCTGACGTCCTGCCCTGACTCCGAGGGTCCGTCCCTCCACCCCTGTGGCCCCGTGGCCACCCCACCCTGGGCCCGGCTGGCCCTGCAGGTCAGCAGCTCCAGAGCTGGGAGCGGAGTTGTGCAATTAAACTTGCAAAGCGCCGGCCCACACTCGGGCAGCCCTATCTGATCCTCCAGCAGCCACCGGGCTGACACACACCGTGGGTTGGCAGGCAGAGGGAAGGGAAAAATGACCAGCTTTGCCGCTTTCGTTAAAATAATTCCTGAGTTTTGGTCTCTGCCCTACTTCTCGTGCCACCCTCACAAAGGGGAACTGGAGCCAAGGGGAGCTGCTTTCCCTGCAGAGCAAAAACCAGCGTTTGTCCCAACACAAACACCACGAGACCCTTCCTTCACCCTGGCCTTTGGTTGCACTTCTGGGCATTCACTCAGCCCGGAGAGCACCAATTTTCTCAGACAGCGGACTGTGAAAAGCCTGCGAGTGCAAGAGGCACGCAGACCCCATCGATAACAGCAACAATCTTATTCAGAAGTCGGCCATAAATTTTTCCTGCCTCAAACACTGTTTATCCCAACGTACCTGAGTGTTCCTTGGCAACAGCAGAACTGGACACCTTGAGGCTTCCAGGGCTGTCTTTGCCCTGACCTCGTCCGGCGTTTAAACCCCCTCACAGCTTAGCACATTTTTGACCTTGCCCCACGTAGGCTTTCCCTTCCCTCCCCGCTAATCCCTCCGCTCTCCCTTCCCAAAGCTTTCCCACAAACACTAAACCAGGCTTGGGAAGCAGCAGGAGCGCTGAGCTGAATCTCCAGGTCCAGCCCAGGGGTTGGTGAGGTTTTCAGGGGAGAGGAATGTCCACCAGACGAGGACAATCTTTGGGGTTGTGAGCGTCCAGTGAATATTCAAATATTCAAAATGCTGCTGATCGACCTGAAACAGCATTTTCCTAGGTCTTCTTAGAGATAAACAGGAAACTTCTGGAGGTACAGGAGAAGAAGGAAGGGACAAAGTCTCGCTGGGTTGCTTTTAGCCATTTGAAGCGATCCTAAGCTGAGGGCACCTCGGCCAAGGCCTGAAACGCCGGCTTTGCACACACACACACATCCAGATCCGTTTAATAACCTGGATGTACACGATTGCCTTTCAACCCAGAGCATTATATAACACTTCACATGGTTTTGCAAGGAGTGTACCAGGGAGTATTTGCGAGGAGCTGAGCCAAGAAGCTGTACAGACAGCAAGGCGTCTGTGTTGCCACTACAAAGTGGATGTTAATTACCTAAAACAATACATGTAATAGGCGAAGAGAAAAATGCTCTGCGCTGCCTTGCCATACCCACTCATCTAGTGCATCTCTAACTGCACAGTTATTTAGCCTGCAGGGATCATAATTAGCTGCTTCATAAATTAATAAGGGAAAGGAGGAGGGAAGGGGGAAAGCTACCAGGGCAAGAATGGTGGGAAACTTTAGATAGGATGTTTCTCGAAGAATGTCGTTAGCAGGCATAATTGCTTCATTAAATGAAGGCACAGACAGATGCACTGGGATCCTCTGTCCCTCGAGAGAGAAGGGTTGGGTTGGGTTGGAAGGGTTGCTTGATGGGCACCGTGAGGATCTGAGCTGAGGGACACCCTGGAGGTGCCAGGGCAGTGCCACCCTGTGCCCAGCACGCCAAAATCTTCCCAAAAACCCATGAAAAGGTGATGTGTGCACAACAGTGATTAATGATCTCCTCTAACACCTCCCATCCACGGCACCCAAAGTGTCGCAGAGGACAATCAGGGAAGTCTTGCAGGGCTTGTCCTGAGCAGGGTGAAGACACTGTCCCTGTGAGCAGGGTGAAGACACTGTCCCTGTGAGCAGGGTGAAGACACTGTCCCTGCTCTGCAGATGGGGAAACTGAGGCAGGCAGTGACACATCCTGCTCCAAGTGCCCTGGCAGGTCAGGATCTGGCAGCTGCACCGACCAACCCGGCTGTAATCGACCTATTGGAATCCCATTTACATCGCTTAATTACGAGTTCAGAACAACAGTGGCGTTTATTTCCTCTCTGATGCAAAGAATTTACGAGGTGGGAGAAGCCTCTCCCCGCTCTGCCATCAGACACCGGCCCCGATGAGATGGTGAGCGGGTCCCGGGCTGCAAGCTGGGTGCATTCTCACTTCTTCCCACACCATTTCCACAGCCTGCTCTGGAGCCAGAGCCTCTCATCAGGCACTGGAAACATCTCCAGCAGCCCAGGAAAAGGGACAAAGCTCCACATGACTGGAGGTGCTGCACCACGTTCCTCCTTTTGTGAATTTTATCTTCGCAGACTTCCACGCTTTTAATCTCTTAATCCACCACAACTCCTCTTGGATCCAGAGCCTGCCTTTACGGGCTCTTTCTGCATTTTTTTTTCCCTTAAAAGCCAGGCTTCTTGAATCACAGGGAGGTGAGGGATGTGACTTGACCGTGCTCCAACAGCAAGTCTCAATGATTCAAAGTCAGGAGTGGAATTCAGCTCCCAGGCTTCAAGGAAAACTGGGCCAAAAGGAAACTCTGCTTTTCCCATTCTCCCTCGGCCAGCCAGCTAAAAGTGAGGCAAATAGGAAGCATGTCCCACCCTGAGCAACGTGCAGAGAGTGCTTTTTAAAAGTGCAGCTGGGGGGGTTTGGTGGTAATCAGCTTTCTCCAGGAATATGTGGGATTTTCGGAGAAAGGCATGTGGAGTATTTTCCACTTGATTCTGAAGTATCCCCTGTGTGTGCTTGTTTGCATCCATCCCTGCCGAACACCTCATCTCCTGAGCTTCCTCCTCTCCCCTCGGTGCTGGGTTGGGTTTTTTTTTTTTCTGTTTTCAACTGTCTTTATCCTTTTCCTTCCTTTTCTCTTCCTGGCCAAGGCTCTGGCAGTTTCTCTAATGAAAACAGTCGCTTGCATGCAGAAAGTATTTTTGCTGTGCATTAAAACCTTACATTCCTCCCTCCCTCCCCTCCAGAATGCCCATTTTAGGATCGTGTGTCTCTTGCACAATTTTGCTCTATTTCCTGAGCTCCCCATGTGCTGCCCCACCATTACTTGGTTTTATCTTTCCACTTTTTTCTCAGGGTCTAACCACAACACTGTCCCTGACTTTTCTTTTTTCAATTTTTTTCCCCTTTTTTCATTTTTCCTCCCTCTTCTTGGAGTTTCCTCTGCCTTCCCCAGCCCACCTCAAGCTTCTCATTGCCCTGCAAACCCAGGACACGACCTCATATTTTTATTTGCCCAGAAAAGTAACTTTCTTCCCACATTACTAAATTCAGCAGGGCCATTTGGGATGTACCAGCCTGCCCACGAGATAAAGTTGTGGAGAGTTTGGAGAACGCTGGAACCTTTTTTGAGGAAATTTCTGAAAGTCTCACTCAGTTTCTGTAGCTGACTCTGCCCCTGGCTCTGCCCTCTCCCTTCCCCACGGAGGAAGGCTGGAGAAAACCTTTCCATCCAGGACTGAGCTGGCAACAACAAACCTCTCCCCTCCCCTTTTCTCATTATAAATTTCCCTGGCACAATAAAGCATTTTCCAACCAGGCCCAGAGCTGAACACACTGACAGAGCTGGATGTGTTCAGCCGTTTAGATTTGGGGTTTTCTGCTCGGTTGGCTTCCTAAAACTCTTGACTTCCAGTGGCAAAGCTCCCACTGACTGCAGAGGGCCTTGGATTTCACCCTGTGCGTGGCTGGAGCATCCCCGACCCTGCCTCGTGTGAGGCACGTCCTGAACAAGTTCTGAAAGGTAAACAAGTGGCAAAATAAAACTTCCAAATCATTCCATCTATGACAATTTAGTATTAATTCCTTACGGTGCTGTGAAGTGTATGAAGCACACCCCTTAAAATAGATGTTCGTACTCTTAATGATGTTTTTCCATAAAGGATCTGCTTTTTGCCCTGGGGATATTCAATCTCAGGCCTTTCACCCAGCACAGAAGCAGTGCAGAGAGGTTTCTGATAAGCAGGAACTTTTTCAAGATTTATTCTGCGAGCCTGAATTGTTCTTTGACAGCAAGGATAAGAAACCCACAGTTTTCTGGGGCTGGAAAATCTCCTGTATATGAAAGCCTTGCAGTGGTTTAGGCCTAAGTAGCTCAGATTCCTGACTTCAGGCCTCATCTTCATTTCATATATTTATGAAATGATGGAACTCCCTCAGGAAAAGTGGCAGCTCAGTTCTGCAGGGATGAGAACAGTCCCATGGGGATGGCTGCCGTGGTCAGGAACTACAGCTTAACCCTAATCTTAACTAATATTAACACTTATTAATTCTGGTGCTCACATACATGAGGCATTTGATTCACTCTCCAGCAGCGGAGGGGATTTTAAATCCCTTTTTTTGGTGGCCTCCAACTCCACTCAGGTCCAGCCTGCGGCAGCTTTTCAACCTTTTCAGGTTTTGCCTCCCAAGTCAGTGACAGAGTTGGAGCTCTGCACCCAACAACATCCCGAGCAGCCCTGACCTTATCTCTCCAAAAATTACCCAGCAGGTAAAACCTCTGTCAAACAGAAATTCAAATTAATTTCAGGAACTATGAAATACAGACCTGTTGGACTCAATTAAACCCCAAGCACTTCATTTGTGCAAGCACGAGAGTAATTAACTCTTCCAGGCCCCCAGTTCTTGTGCGTGCAGCAATTCCAGCTGCTCTCAAGAGAGCCACGGATTTCTGCCTGCTGGAAGTGCTGAAATCAGGGAAAGTGCTCCTGGAATCAGGGAAATGGGCTTTAATTCCAGCCTGGCGCTGTTCAGGGTTTGCAGTTTGCCCCTCCTGTCCCTCCTTCGATCCCTGCAGTGCTCAGGTGAGCGCGAGGCAGAGCCAGAGCACGGCCTGAATCCTTCCTCTGCTGCCGGCCTGGGATCTCAGCTCTGTGATCCTTCATCTGGTGCCATCCCAAAAGGCTCCTGCAGTGAGAGACGAATCTGGGGCTGGGAGCGAGGCAGAGAATTCTGCATTCAGGGGAATTCTGCATTCAGGGGAATTCTGCATTCAAGGAAATTCTGCATTCAAGAAAATTCTGCATTCAGGGGAATTCTGCATTCAAGGAAATTCTGCATTCAGGGAAATTCTGCATTCAGGGTAATTCTGCATTCAGGGTAATTCTGCATTTCGGGGAATTCTGCATTCAGGGGAATTCTGCATTCAAGGAAATTCTGCATTCAGGGAAATTCTGCATTTCAGGGAAATTCTGCATTTAGGGAGTTCTGCATTCAGGGATTCTGCATTTCAGGGAATTCTGCATTTCCCAAAGGGAGAGGCTGTGTGCTGTTGTTCCAGGATAATCCTCGGCCTTTCCACAGGAGAGTTTTGTGTTCTGCAGCATTTGGAGAATGAGCTGGACAGCGAGGACCCTGCCAGCACAGCTCTGCTCTCAGCCCAAATGTCAAACGTCTCTTTGCACACTTCAGAGTGACTCTCTGCCTCTGAGAGCACAAAAACCAGAGCTCTTTGCATTTCCCCGTTGCCTCGGTACTTTAAAGCAGTTTACAAATCTGCAGAAGGAGCCTTCAACTCCCCCTCCCCACGAAATGTATGCCCTGCGCTGCTGAGGCACTAAAGAGTGAATTGATTTAATTTCAGTCACACCACATCCTTGGCAGAGCTGTGGAAGGAACCCGGGAGAGCTGGGGAGGGAAATCCTCCTCAACCTGGGGGGCTTTAAGGGGCAGGAGATTTCAGCAGCACAGAAATGTCATGAGCTCTGCTCATAAACTGTGAGGATCTCCTCAGCCCCGGGAGACCCCACAATGCACAGAACAGTCCAGGTTTGCAGCCCGTGCTGTTGAAGGAGTCTGCAGTGGTTTGTTGGTGTTCTCAAGGCAGTTTATCAGTTCCTTAGCAAAAGTAGATTTCTCTGCCCTGCCAGGGTTGGCACAGAACGCGTCCAGAGACACACTGTGCCCGCCCCGGGTCAGCTCTGATCTTTGATACTAATAACTACCTATTGAATGTTTATCATTANTTTTCTATCTAAGCTTTTGTGATTCAAATTCTTCATACAATGTTGCCAACCTGTTCCATGGATTAGAATCAGAGCCACGGGAATTTTCAGTATCAATCCAGGGTCTCTGACACCTCTGGCAAGGCTGAAAAGCCTCCTGAGCAGGGTTTGGGTCGGCCAAAGGCATCACAGGAACCCCTGGGTTCCAACAATAAACAACTCCTGCATCTCCTGGGCAGATCCAGCAGGTGACAGAACTACAAAAAGGGATGAAAATCTTGTTGAGGAGGGGGTTTCAGCAATGCCAGGTGGCAGCTGAGATATTGGGTGGTTTTATTGCAAAACAGGGGGTTTGTCCTCGGTGATCCAGAGCTGCAGCACAATCTTCCCAGTTCTTGCTGTTCAGGGCTCTGTGTCTCTCCCTCAAAAACTTTACTGAGTTTGTCCTATGACTCAGATAGATGGGTAAAAAAACAGAGTGGGAGACCAGAAAAAGGGAACTGATGAGTCTCCCCTCATAGAAAATAGAAAGCTTTGCTCTTGTAACAATTCTTGTTAAAAAAGAAAAATAATAATAATAATAAAAAAGATAATTGCAGGCTGGAGTAGGCAAACTTAAATCTGAATCCAAACTTGAGCAAGCAGCACTTGAAAGAGAGCTTGTTTTTTCTATTTATTTTTTTTTCTATTTATTTTTTTCTTCTTTTTTTTGCCTCCTGGAGAGATCTTGGGTAAATAAAGCCTGGCCCAAACCCTCCTGCTCCAGAAGCACGTTTTGAAGAAGGATGAAATCAACACATTGAGGTGCTATTTATGTATTAATTAATCAAATTAGCTGAACCAGAAGCAATCATACAGCTCAGAATGTCATTTGTGGCTTCTTGTGCCAGCCATGGGACACCTGTCTTTGACACTGAGCGGCCTCACACAAGGCTCTAAAGGGGAAAATTGCTTCCCTTTTTTCCTTTCTTTGGCCCAGGAAACTGTTGGGGGGTTTTTATTATTTTTATATTTTTAATTTTTAAATTTTTTTTTATTTATTTTTTTGACTACTCTTTTTTTCCCCCCTATTCTTTTTTTCCTTGTCGCCAAGATTTCTGACTCACAGCACATGGAGATGGAATTAGTCACAAGCTATTTCCTGTTTTCCAGATAACCTCACGGGCTGGGGCTTCGTGGTCAACAGCACAACCAGGTGGAGTGCAAGGTAGACAAGAACCCAGCACTGACATAAAACCTCCACAGAACTGATTGTTTCATCCTCACGGGCATCTTTTTGTGGTGTTGTTGTTCTCTGTAAAGGAAGGGCATTATTTCAAAGTTCTTTATATTCCTGGGTTTGTCTCCGTGCGTTTTCTCAGGCCGGCACACCAAGCGTGAGTTTGCTCGTGCAGCTCTCGGAGCGGATTTGATCATCAGCTGTTCAAGGTGAAGCTCCTGCCTCGCTGCAAACCTCTCAGGGGACAGGAAAGGTTCAGAATCATTTCCTGCAACCTTTTCTGTGCCGCACCATTCCCTGTGGAGTGTTTGCTTTGCAAATGCCAGCACAGAGAGGTGATTTCACAAAGGGTTTCTGTCCAGGCTGCTTCAGCCCCGTGCCCTCAGCTGCTGCCAGGTAAAATTCAGATCCAGCTGGTGCCAGCTCGGCAGGATTCCATCCCCGTCACCAAGGAACCCGTTTGGTTCAGGGAGACCCCTGAGTTTCAGTCAGAATTGCCCTGCAATGGATCCCATGTGGGATTTTATGGGTGCCGCGTGAATTGTGGGCACCGGAGCAGCTCAGCTTCACCTCTTTCCCTCTCCCTGCTCGGCTCTGTCCTTGTGGGCAGACCCGCGGTGCCCGCGGGGTGTGAGAACGCCTCGGGCAGTCACCCCTGCCTTGCTCGGATTCTTGACACCAAACCAAGGCTCCCTGAGCTCCCGCTGCCCACCCAGGCAGGAGTCCAGAGCCTGGGCTGAAATCCAGGCTGTCGCAGCCACCAACTACAGCTCCCCGAGGAACGCTGGCACCTCTGACTTCACTGGGAGCTGCGGGGAGGAGATGTCGGCCCTGATTTATTGCTGTGCATGTTGATAGCAAGCCTGTAGCGCTTTCTTTCCAAAACACCTTAATTTTCAGGCGCACAGGCACACGTGTCCCCACCCTTGGAAGCGCAGCTGGCTCGGGTAGGGAGGCGGGAGAAGATGTTGCCGTTTTCAAGCAAGTTGCAGCATTAAGCAACCACCTCGGATAAGGAGACAACAAGACTTAACCTAAAAGGAACTGCGGGAGATCTGAAAGCAGGAGGCAATTATGCAAATTGCGATTGGAACGGGATTACTCAGGCTGCAGCCATTTAGCGCAGCGCGGGCTCGGAGGTGGGATGTGCCAGGGGCAGTGGGGATGGACATTCCTGGGATGTGCCACTGCCTGTCCCTGGACGTGCCACAGCTGCGGGCACACGGCAGAGGGGCTGGCGGCAGCTCAGGCTGCTCTGGACAGGGGATCCTGATTCCCTGAATTCTTCCCCATCCTCATCTCCCTCACCGCTGAAGGACGAAGGAATTCTTAAACGTGCAGGAAAAGAAACCCGATGGCAAGAAGGGAAAGGAAAAAAACGAGGTGGCCTGTTGCTGAGCCAGCCAGGACTTGGCTTATTTTTTTGGAAGGGAGATCCCAGAGTGTTTTCGTGGCTGTGCCCAGGCAGATTGAAAGGGTTTTGCACCATCCAGCCCTACCCAAATGTGCTGCTGTATATGGAGAAAAAAAAAAAAGCTCCATGGAAAGCCAGAAGGAAAACACCCTGGTGGTTGTCATCTCTGGATGTTGTTTTTGGTAGAACTCACCCAGCATTCCCAGAGCTGCTCACTTGGGGATTTAATCATGATGAATCTTCCCAAACATCTCCGGGTTTTGAAGAAAAAAAAAAATAGTATCAATGAAAGGTGACTTCATAGCTACCTTAAAATAGAAGGAATGGATAGTAACTAGTTAAGCTCATAAATATGGGATAATATGTGCTGAAAGTAATTGTTATCATCAAATGTGGTTAAAATTAGTCACCAGCAAGTTAAAACTAAGCCTTACATCCAGGCTCCTTGCTGAAATGCTCTTGCTACTGTGTGAAGTGCAGAATAAGAGAGTGAGCACACCAAAAACTTCCTCAGAGGTTTGGTTTTTTTGGGACAATGCTAAGAGCCGGGAATTTCACACTCAGGCATCAGGAAAGGTCAGTGAGACTTCAGCTTCTGACCTCAGCCAAAAGCAGAGAAAACAAAATGAGGATTTTCAAATCTTTAAATGCTGATGACAACTGGACTGTTCAAGCCATCCATTTCTGCCTCTGTAATCTGGGGTTCTGGCCTTTAAAACCTTTCCCAGAACCACCGAATTATGGAATCATTTAGGCTGAAAAAAAACCCCTAAGATCATCAAGTCCAACCTCTAACTAATCACTAATCACTAATCACTAATCACTAATCACTAATCACTAATCACTAATCACTAACTAATCACTGCCAACCCCAGCACCCAACTGTCTGTGAGTGCCACAACTGCCCGGCTTTTGATCCCTGCAGGGTTGGCAACTCCACCACTTCCCTGGCAGCCCGTTCCAGAGCCTGACAACCACTTCCACGAAGGAACTGTTGGCAAAATCCGATCTACACCTCCCCCGGCACAGCCCGAGGCTGTTTCCTCTTGTCCCGTCACTTTTTGCTCGGGAGAAGACGCCGGCACCACGCGCTGTCCCCTCCTGGCAGGGAATTGAGCAGAATTGTCCCCGCTGAGCCTCCTTTTCTCCAGCTGAGCCCCTTCCCAGCTCCCTCAGCTGCTCCAGACCCTTTCCCAGCTCTGTTCCCTTCCCTGGACTCGCTCCAGCTCTGCGTGGGTCACCCACTCCGCTCCTTGGGGTACCCTGCGAAAGGGACGACCCAAATCCTTCGAAAACAGAAAAAAGCGACTTTAATATTTTGGATCCGAGCTCTTCCACCTTCGCGAGACCTTTGTGAAGGTCCTTTGTGATCTTCAGCGGTTTGAAGGCTCCGTTTGTCACGGATTTCTGTGCCTGTGAGCGGTGCACGTGCTGTGGGACGTTCGCTCTCCCATCCCCTGACAGAGCCGGGCACACCTGAGGCTGAACTCCGTGCAAAATGAGCCTGCTCCGCGCTCTCCCTGCCAAAGCTTCATTAAAGTTAAAAGGGGTACAATTATAGCTCACCTTGCACCAGGAAGGGCAGGTACAAAGCTTGATCCTGCAGTGTTTTGGACGGGATCCTTGGAAATCTCTAGATTCTGGGTGGAAATGACTCTGGGAGATTTTCTAAGTGCTTTTGCACATAATCACAGCCTCTTGAACACCCAGACTGGCTGCCCTGAGGAGACTCCTTTAACTCGCTGGTTTCATACCCTGCTCACGACTGGACAAACCAAACCCCCAAATGATGAATGCAGTGTAACGTGAATATCGACAGACTCTGCTAATTCCTCACGGGTGCTTGTCATCTGGGGCTTAAAAAACCCCAAACCCCCACCACAGGCGTGATTCTCCTCAGTCCTCTCTTGACAGAAAGTTCTGTCCTGAGTGAGGAACGGCTCCCCAGCTGATTCAGAGACTCCCACACAACCAAGGAAAATCACCGAAGTTTTGTGATAAGTTCCCAAAATCAGTGTTTGCAGTCCTAGGAGTTGGCACCGGTTTTTCCTCTGGCGTCCCCCTGCAATTCCAGCAGCTAAAATTCTGTCAAACTCAAAGCACTCAGCTGCTGAGTGAGGGTAAAATAAGGGTCAGAGAAAAGCAGATAAAGGCTCGTTTTTAACCTGCCCAAGGAAAAGTGGGAAATTTTGGGAAATACGTCTCTGAATTCTGCCTGTGGCGCTCTGGTTGTGGCAAAAATCTTCTTAAACTCACAAACCCACTCGGAGCCCAGCAAGAAAAGCAACATGGTCAGTGTGTGATGGATAATTTCAGAGTGTTGGTTTTGTAGGTAGCAATTTGCAGTTGTACGCTGGAGTTATACAAGCGAGAAAAATGTTATTCTCCCTCTCCAAAAATAATCTTTTGCTACTTGGGGTTAGGCTGGTGTAGTTCTAAATCTCTGTGAATGTAGTTGCAATTCCTGTTTAATAAAACTCCAGAGGTGATCTCGTTTTATCAGCCTTCATCTGTAATTAAGGCATTTAATATTCAAACTCTTTGATGTCATGTCATCTTTGAAACATAAATAAGAAGTTTGTCTCCATCTTCGAAATTAAGATAAATGAGTTGGAAGGGCAAGTCCCCAGAGAAACTTTTAAAAGCTATTTGGGTATTTTAATAGCTACCAAAAAAAAATAACAACACTGATATTAAAAAACAGATTGGTAGGAAGCTTAAAACAGTTTTATAGGAAGTGAGCAAGACAAGCTCCATCTGAGCAGAGAAACCCGGACACAGACAGGTTCATGAGTGCTTGCTGTCGGGTTTTTTGGGTCCAGGTGATTTGTTTGTAGTGAGGATCTCAAAGCACTGCAGTGAATTCGCAGTCACCCTCCCCGCTGCTATCAGATGGCAAAACAAGTCCTGGCAGCCCGTGGAGCTGAGCCTGACGTGCTGAGATGGCCAGGGCACCCCTGCGGCTGTGCCCCGTGTTTGGTGAGGAAATGAATCCCTGGCAATGGGGCACTGGGCACTCTGTGTGCATCTGCACCCATGTTTGATGAGGAAATAAATGGGAACGGGGCACAGGATGCCCTGTGTGGATCTACACCCATGTTTGATGAGGAAATAAATGGGAATGGGGCACTGGGCACCCTGTGGGCATCTGCACCCATGTTTGATGAGGAAATCAATGGGAACGGGGCACAGGACACCCTGTATGGTTCTGTCCTGATGTTTCATGAGCAATTCAGTGGGAATAGGGCACAGGACACCCCAGGTGGCTCTGACCCTGTGTTTGATAAGGAAATCTGTGGCAATGGGGCACAGGACACCCCTGTGTGGCTCTGTCCTGGTGTTTGGTGAGGAAATAAATCAATGGGAATGGGGCACAGGACACCCCTGTGGCTCTGCTCCCATTTTTCACGAGGAAATAAATCAGTGGGAATTGAGCATGGGACACCCCAGTGGCTCTGCACCCATGTTTCATGAGGAATTCAGTGGCAACCCACTCTGCCCCAAAGTTTAATAGGAATTCAGTAGGAATGGGGCCCCCACTCTGCCCCAAAGTTTAATAGGAATTCAGTAGGAATGGGGCTCCCACTCTGCCCCAGGTTTAATAGGAATTCAGTAGGAATGGGGCACCCACTCTGCCCCAAATGCTGGCATTGCATGGAGCTCCACGTGGGATGTCTGAGGAAAAAGGGATCCTCTCTGTCCAAGCTCAGGCAGAGACCACCCCACAGGATCTGTGCTTTGGGGAACGCTCTCCTCACCCCTTTTCCTCCCCTCACCTGCCCCTGGAGTGAATCTCACCCGGGTCAAGCTGGAATTCTCTATCAGCACACCCAGGGCTCCAGAGCTCCCTGTCCTCCCTGATCTCACGGCTCAGCCACACCGCTGTCCTTCACTCCCACTCACAGGCACTCGAGGATGTGCAGTTCCTTTCCTGCCATCACTCTTCCCTTCAAACTCGTCAGAAATCTCTCATGTTCTCCTGGCTCCAGGCCCACTTCCATCGCTGTGCAGGGATCCCTGGATCTCAGCCAGCTGGGACGGGAGCTCTCCTCCTGCCTGCTTATAATTAGAACGTGCACACGTTGAAGTTTGTTTTCTTCCCCAAGCCTTCACTGGAGGGTTGGGGGCAGTGCTGTGTAGGAGGGCAGGCACACAAATCCTGTTATTTCTAGGTTCAGAGCGCTGCGTGGGAGGGAGATACAGAAATCCCATTAGTCATTAATAAGATTTTAGAACAGATCCCTTAGGCGAGGCTTGGAAAAGCTCTTCCTTCTGATGGTATTCAGATCTTTCATTGCCCCACTGCCCCGTGTCCAGTCAGGCTGAGAGAGTGTCCTCTCCTCTTCCCCTGTTGTAGCACAGATTTCTTTTTGTTTCTGCTTTGAATCATGCAGAATTCTTCTCAATCAGCAAGAATTTGCCACCATTCGTTAATTATATCGAGAAACTGAAGCAACAACATTTGCATCAAGGCCTTGCTTTGAGCTCTGCACTGTGGGCTGCACAGACCCTCTTTCAAGTGATGATAAATTCTCCCTGCCTCAAACTTTTAAATTCTGGGTGAAAACTGGAAAAATGTCCAGGACTAAACTGGTTCTTGGAGTTAAAGGTAAAAAAAAGCCAATATCCAGAACTTCTGATTCTGTGAGGACCTGGCCTCTTTTAGATGTTTTAAAGCAGTTGGCTGAATTTCTCCGTGACTGTGCATTCCTCTCTCCTGAACACAAGCCAAGGTGATTGATTGGAGCACTATTAATCACAGGAGACCAAGGCATGATCTCAGTGAAGTTCACAGAGCAGCTCTGAACAGCAAACACACGAGGAGGAACAGGTCAAGTGCCAAAGAGATGAGCAGAGCCTGCCCTGAAGTGATTGCATCCCAAAGGCACAGGGGAAGAGAAAAAAAAAACAAAACAAAACAAAAACCCAGACAAGACACAACACATCCAGAGTGGGAAGTGGGTATTCAGGCTTGAATGTTTCTTGAAATAGGTGGGGTGGCAGTGGCAGTTTGCTAAAAACAGTGTGGGAGCTTGGCTCAGAGCAGAGCTCCTCTTGGCAGCTGGGGCTGGGAAAGGCTGCCAGGATTTCTGCTGAGGGAGACACAAGGATTGGTGGCTGATCCTCGGGCAGAGCTGTCACCCAGTGGCTGATATTCCATTATATTCCATTATATTCCATTTTCTCTGAGCCCTTTTTGACACCTGTTTCTTCCTGCACTGGATTTTTCTCTTTTGCTGGATTGGGCGAGGCTGGCTTTGACATGAGCTCCTCAGCAGCTTCTCGCTGCCCATCTAAGGGAGTTTTTGGGGGCTTGGGCCAGCTCCTCCCTCCTCATCTGCAGCTTTTCTGTCCCTGGGACCTGGGGGGCTCCAGAGAACCCCTGACAGAAGCCCCTGAGCGAGGAGACCTCTCTGCTGCCCGCGATGTGTTTCCCATTAAGCACCAGATGAATTCTCCATCTTTTCTTAGCAGCTCCTCGAAAGTGGGGATTGAAACCCCCAAACTCGCGGCCCAGAGCCCTGTGAGCAGACAGGAGTGAGCCCGTGCTGGAGTGCAGAGAGCCCCGTGTGGGTGGCAGCGGAGCTGCAGTGTCTGCCCCATCTGCTTGAACAATTGCTGCACGGCTGGTTTGGAATTTACAAGTATTTAGGAAGTTTTGAGATTCCCACACTGGAAATGCTGGTGTCTCTTCCACCCTCTGCCTGAGCTGTGTTGTTTCACAGTGATTCAGGTGGGGGAAAATTTAAATTTTCCTGCAGTTTTTCTGCTCCTTTGCTGTTTTTTTATATTTATTTTTTTTTGCCTGGGAGATGAGGAATCCTTTAAGCCATGGAGCCTTTCATGCTCTGCTTCATCCACTTGAACCTTTCCTTCCAGACTTCAGGCATATAAGAAAAAACCCAGATGTCTCAAGAATAAAAAAAAAAAAAAATTAAAAAGCCCCCAAACCCCCAGCTTTACATGCACTTGGATCTTTCATTTTATAAAAACAGTCAAGCCACAACCACAAGATTTCACAGATAAGAGAAAAAATGTGGATTGTACTTAATTCAATATTATAAAGAAATGCTCTTACAGGGAGACTGCAAGCTGAGCCAAAGCCAGACCAAGACTGCTGACTGATCTGAAAAATGTGAATATTATTCACACTGGGACACCACATCTCATAATGCTCCATGTGTGCTATAGTATATAATTATGAAATGTTTGCATTAAGTAACTTGGGTGCCTAAATACAGATGTTCCTTATTGACATTAATTGGACTTGACATATCTTTGGCCTGCTTTCTAGCAGTCACCAAAGCATGCATTTCCACTTTACCGTACATATTCGAAAGGAGCTCTGTTCCATATCCAGCTTATTAACAGAGAAAAACATTAGTGCCTCGGCTATCTGTCACAGATTTCAGGTAAAAATGCAATTGCTTTGCTTTGGAGAGTGTGGTTGCTGGGGACTGACCACAAACATTAATTTCTGCTCTTTTTTTTTTTTTTTTATTTACAGTGAAAGCTGTCCCAAAGACTTAGAAAGTGATTTTTTTTCTTTCTAGAGCTGTCAATGCATTGTGGTGCATTTTGCTCTGATTTTTTTTATTGCTGTGGCTCAAATGTCAGGTTTTTAAGGAAGAAAGGGAAGAGAGAAAAGGAGAGAAAAAGAGAGAAAAAGAGAGAAAAAGAGAGAAAAAGAGAGGGAGAAAAAGAAAGAAAGAAAGAAAGAAAGAAAGAAAGAAAGAAAGAAA
>VXBU01010207.1:125517-137440 GCA_013400315.1 Bombycilla garrulus | reverse complement strand
GAAAAAAAGAGAGAGAAAGAAAGAAAGAAAAAGAAAGAAAAAGAGAAAGAAAGAAAAAGAGAAAGAAAGAAAAAGAAAGAGAAAGAAAAAGAAAAAGAGAAAAAAAGGGAAATATTTCCATATTTCTCCTAGAAAGTGTAAGTGGTTTTTGCACTTGTTCGTTGAACTGTTTTGCATTACTCTGCAGTGATGTCTCATCCCAGTATCTGGAGGGAAAGCCCAAATATTAAATTAAAACAAGGGCACTCATGGTTCTGAACTTCCCATCCAGTTCCAAACAGTTTCTCCAGAAGAGAGCCCAAAAGGGCAACAGTTTCCTCTGAGATCATCTCCTCTAGATGTGTCCTGTAGCTGAGACTCAGAGCTCAGCTTCTTCAGAATCCCTGTGCAACCTCAGGTTTTAAGCAAACCTTTCCAAATGGGTTTTTCTAAAAGGAAAGATCAGCTTGGTCTTGACATTTCCCTCTTCATTTGTAACTTTCAGCTGCTTTGTGAATGAGTGGGAGGTGTTTCAGTGGAAGTTTGTGCTTTTAAGTGAATACAGAGATGAAAAGACATTTGAAGTTCAGTCTAGAAATTCAGACATGAAAATTTATTCTCCTGATATTGAGGAGAAACTTCCTATCCATTTCATCCCAGGCGGTTCATGGAGCACGAGAGTTCCCTCATGGAAAATCCTGGTTAAAATCCAGAAGAATGGAAATGAAAGCACCCAGAGCAGAGAGTCTGAGATTCCTCAGATCCCTCCTTGCAAGAAAAAAGAAAATTTTGCCTTTATTGAACCAAAGAGTGAAGATACAAATGTTTTCTGACTTAAATTCAACTTTCCCTCCTTGTAAGAAAAAAGAAAATTTTGCCTTTATTGAACCAAAGAGTGAAGATACAAATGTTTTCTGACTTAAATTCAACTTTCCCAAAGCACATAAATCTCCTCTAAAGACAAATTCCTGCTCTTTCTCTTAATATTGCAGGAGAACTTCACACATTGGAGGATTTCTTTTCTTCTGAAGAAAATGAGTTAAAAGTGATTCAGAAGTTTTGCACAGGCTGAAAGAATAACATCACTTTCCTTCTTAGCAAAATGCATCCTAAAACTGATGGTCTATAAATAAATATTAAAAAAAGAAAAAAGAAAAAGCATTTTCCCTTTGATGCTGCCATTGCCGATTATCACAACTCCAAGAATCTCCTGCTTGGGGTATGAGATTAAAAGGGAATCAGTGCAAACACTGATTATAAAGGGAAAATGGCAGATTTTCCACAGCACAATCATTGCTTTGAAATGCATTTCAGAATACTTTTTTCACATCTGATCCCACCCAGGGCAGGAATATCCCTGTGCAAGAGTCCCTGGGAGCTGTGAGGAGTGCAGCCTTCACACTGGTGGTGGAATACAAATATTTTAAAGGATCAGTGGGTTGGTTTTGAAGTAAAGAAAGATAAAAGCGATGCGATGAACAAAAGGCCGTAGTTACTTCAAAATGCAGAAAAATCATCCCAGAAATTTCATATCTGCTTGGAGCTTTGGCACCAAGGGGGTTGGACTTTGCCACTTGGATTTGACTAGCGCTGAGTGTGGCATGAGCACTAAAAAATTCCTTTCCTCTCCTATGACCATTTCAAATGACAATAAATACCTGACAAAATAATCTGGAGTTCATCACAGGTCATCCCAGGAAGTTTTTGTCCAGGCATGTCCATTAATGGACTGATGATCTGCTGTCATTTAGGAATTAAGAAAAAAAAAAAAAAGAGCTTTTTATGTTCAGCCTGCTTTTAAATGAACAAAGTGACAATTCACAACTAGAGATGTGCTAAAACCTCGAAGTCACTCAGCATCCCAATGGCTCAGGTGAGCAAATGCTCTGCTCCAATTTAATTCCAATTTTATTTACTCCAAACCTGCCCTTCTCAGCCCATCTCTGTTACTGCCACCAGCAAAATTTCCTCATCTACAAGCAAAGAGTTCCACAAGCTGCTGGTTTTTCAGCAGCGTGTCTCTCTATGAAAACAAATTTTATTTTCTCCAAGGCTTTTTCCTCTGCCGGAGGTGAATTTTTATTTTCCACCTTGAAGATGGGAACTCCAGGCCAAGCAAATGAACAAAATTTCTGTCTGAATGTCTTCACACGGAGGCACAGTTAAGATCTGAGAGAATGCAGCTGGTAATTAGTTCTGACCACAAGAGCTGCAGCAGTAAATCCTGTTAATCTCTGACACCATTCCAGCCAGGAATTTTTATACAAATCCATGAAAGCAAAAAGGTTCTTTAAGGCCACAAACAGCACATGAATAAAACAATTCCACTCCTATGCAAGGCTGCAGTAAACTCAATTTATTTCCAGCACTGGGTTACCTTCTCAAGAAATACCAGACAAAGGAATTAGAAGACAAAAACCAATTTTTGCCTTCCAACTCACTTATCCTCTCAGAGCGCACCCTGATGTGCCTTGTGCTCAATTTTGCATTCTGGGAAACCACCACAAATTTGGGTAGAGCAGGCAGAGTGCCCAGAATTCCTCCCAGGTTTGGGGAATGGGCCCAGGAGTCTCTAAGGAATGAATCACCTCAAATTCTCTGTAATGGCCCGGGCAGCAGCCAGAGTTCACCTCAGCCAAGACACAGAGTTCACCTCAGCCAAGACACAGAGTTCACCTCAGCCAAGACACAGAGTTCACCTCTCCTGTCCCGCAGCTCCGAGGTGCCAACAATCAGGAAAACAACCCAGGAACCACAGCCAGATGAACTGGACCCATGGCTTGGAGAGGGAAAATGAAAAGATCAAGATAATCCAAGGAAATCAGCTCTGTTCCAAGGTCTGGGGACAGGCTTCCCTCGCAATCCTCCTGTCCCTGCCCACGCCAGGCTGGCAGTGCCCTCAGGACGGGGCGGCTCAGCTTCAGGACTGAGGCTGGGCAGCAGGGCACACAAAAAACGAGACTGAAGCAATTTTGTAATCCTGTAATTTTGAGGAGCTAGGCCAGAATAAAGACGCTCTTACTGATGCAGTAAAAATGGCGAAATCCCGTTATTTCATTGCGTGCATAGTTTACATTTGTCCTTGAAGAAGACTCTGCCTAACTGGCTGCAGTTTCTTGACCTGTCTCTAAAACATTCTGTAACTGGCACACTTCACAGGAACACAGGTTAGGTTATTTCCACCCTCATATCTACGTTCTCAATGTTATTTCAAGGTTACAGGCCCTGCAGGCCTCTGTCAGGCCGCAGCGAGGCCAAGGCTGGATTTTCCAAACTCTGTGTGAGCAAACCGTGTCCACGATTAATAACAAATTCCTCTAGAGGAGATTTCTTGCTTTTAACCCTGAATGATTGCAGTCTGGCCAGTGGATTTGTTGTGCCTCGGCTGTGCATCCCTCTGAGCAGCACAAACCTGCAGGTGAGGGTTTGTCAGAATCCAGCAAAACACAAACAGCAAATGAGGAGCGTTCCAGCCAGGTCCTTGCCAGGAATGTTTGTACTGAGGGTGCGCTGCTCCCATCGTGCTCCTCGAGGCTTCTGTCCTGCTGAGAAAGATGGGTTTGAGCACAGAAAATGTCTGTGGAGCAAATAAACCCAAATAAATGCAAATAAACCCAAATAAACCTTTCAGGCAGCAGCACTGAGCCTGCCATGAGCTCCTCTTCCCACAGGAGGTTTCCCAGGTGGATCTGCAGCCCTGGTTTGGGGTCTGGGAGCACAGACAAGCTGAGGTAACACAGAGCCTTCGTCTGGAAAAGTTCTTCATGTGTGTGTCAAAACCCAGAGCCAGAAAGGGGAAAGTGTTCGGATAAATTTGGGTTCAGGTGGTTTCAAAATGCAGTAAGAAATCAGTTTATTGCTCGTTTCTCTTCCCCTGGATGTACCCTGAGGATCTGTCAGCAAACAAATGGCAGCTCTAATGGCATTGCCTGCCTTTTATTCCTGATAAAACTGCGATCACAGAGACCTGGGCATGAAGGAATCATTTGAGATGGTGCTAAAATGGTGCCGATTTTGCAGGCCGCATGTCAACTCCGCACATTTTTAAGGCTTTCCTTTCAGAGCCACTTGCATTGTGCATTATTTATTAGTAGTATTAGTATTAGTATTAGTATTAGTATTCCTACATGCCTGTGGCCAAC
Organism: Bombycilla garrulus; assembly: GCA_013400315.1. Taxonomy (NCBI): domain Eukaryota; kingdom Metazoa; phylum Chordata; class Aves; order Passeriformes; family Bombycillidae; genus Bombycilla; species Bombycilla garrulus. The sequence goes on along the minus strand of VXBU01010207.1, from coordinate 133,319 downwards.
ACTGAACCCTTTTCCCTTTTCCCTTTTCCCTTTTCCCTTTTCCCTTTTCCCTTTTCCCTTTTCTGAGGCACTTGAGCAACAACAGCAGGGCCAGGAAGGGACCAGCTGTGTTTTGGCCAGAGCTCATTCAGAGGAAGCAGGTACTGCTGGCCCAGGCTGGAGAGCCCAAATTTCCTGAGGAGATGAATCAGTGCAGCTCTAAATTCCAAATTACATCAGGCAGGAACCCAGGAGCTGCAGCAAGCTCGGGAGCTGGAATTGAGGGCTCCTCGTGCTCAGGAAGTAAAAGAGACAACCCACAAAGGTGTGTGCACACAGCCTCTCTCCAGAACACCAGCTGGAGCGGGACTTGTCCAAATTATTAATTCTGGGGGCTGCTGGGAGTGATTTAGTGCAGAGCAGCAGAGCCCTGGAGCTCAGGATCACAACAAAAGGCAGAGGCAGGGCTGGAGGAGGGTTCTGGGGGCGACTGAGGGTGAGGGAAGGTGGGATTGTGGCTGCACTGCCCCTGCTCACAGCTCAGGCAGCAGCAGTGGGCTGAAAAAACTCCTAAAATCGCTCAGACAGCTGTTTGAGCTGGGAACAGACAGCTCTCTCCAGGCCTACAGCCACTTCTCCCCCAGTGCCAAGGAGCAAAGAAAGCTTGAAGCACCTTTTTTATTTTTTTAAGGCAGTCTAAATTTTCAAGGAAAAAAAAAAAGGAAATACTGTGGTGGGAAAAGATGCTTATTTTGTTGGTTGGAAGGAAAAGTCTGGGAGGCAGCAATTTAAAAGGATATTGGAGGCAATTAGTGTCTGACTCTCCCTGAATTCTCCTGAATTTCAGAAAAGGAGGTCTTTATTGTAGAAAGGAAAAAGCAATGATCATCCAGCTTCTCCTACATTTTACCTGCAGAAAGGTCTGAAGGAACACAAGTCCCTGCCTTGTTCAGAGCAGGAGCCTCCAAAGGCAGAGGTGGGGAGTATTATTATCATTATTATTATTATTTTCCTGTATTTTGACCCCATCCCGCATTCCAGGCCCAGGTCAAGTGCAGCACTTTATCTTCACTGCGAGGAGGAGCCTGAGCTGCTGTCTTTGATCTGTCCCGGGGTGATGAGCCTGATAATGTTTCCATCCGAGAGCAAAGCAAGTCAATAAATAGCAAAACACAAAATTCCACCTCTGAGAAGGGAAGGGCACCTCCAAGTCCCTGTTGTGTGGGAATTTTTTCTTTAAGAAGCAGCAGTGGGAGCATTAAATATGATTTCCATTTAAAAACTCTCTATCCAAATACTCTGTCCTTTAAGCATCATTATCCTTGATTAAAGGGGGTTCAAATAAACATTATTAGCTGAGAAATCCTCATTTCCAAATGTTTCCTTTGGAGTTTCACACTCTGGAGTCGGGGGCTGCACAGATTGTTTCACTCTGGAGTTTGATGCGCAGACCCTGACTCCAGAGTGAAAAATGAAATCAGGAGTAAGAGGCTGGAATTGCTGATTTCAGGCTCAATTACAAACCACAGGTAAATCTGTTTAATCCCGGAAAAAAGGGGAAGATTTTCCTTGGGCAGCCTCATGGACAAACTGTGGCTTCCAGAGTCTCTGCTTGGTCCAGTTCCAGGAAAGTAGAAAATGTGTTTGGAGCAGCTCTTAAATCTTTAGATCTCTTAGAGGAGAAAGCCACCATATCTGTATTTTGAATTTGTGATAGTGGAAATTCAAGGGGATTGATCCATGGAATTCAGGGATAATTAACCCAATATCTCCAAAAAGCAAGGCAGACCAATAAGACAGGAAATTGCTTCAAGAACACGACCCCAGACAGAAGCAGGAGGATTCATTTCACTTGGTAAAAGCTTGCTGCAATTAAATTGCTTTTCTATAAAAAGCTAGATTTATTCTTTATGAAACTGAGAATCCAAGAGAAGAAGAAGGGAAAAAAGGGAATAAATTTGGGGCAGCTACAGCAGCTTCTTCACTCTTATGGAGGCATTAAACCTCCAGAAATCTGCTGAAATGTCTCCAGGCAGGCAAATAAAACCTCCCGTCAGCACATCTGCACAAAATGGTGCAAAATGGAACAGCAGCAATTTCCTATTGCACAATCCCTTTCTCAGAACACTCCTCGCTCCCTCCCTTTCCTGCTGCAGTTCTGGACCTCGTGCAGGGGAATTCTGGACATTTTTAATCCGGGTGTCTCCCTCAGGACCCAGCCTTGGGTCTTGTAAGCAGGAGAACGTGTTGGGCTGTTTGTTTATCCTCACTCCGATTCACCTTTTGACACAAACCAGTCCCAAGGGATTTTTTTTCTTTCCCCCCACTCTCCTTGTGTGGAAATCCACCATCACCTGCAGGTTTTGCTGCTGGGTGAGACAGCAGAAAGAGCAGAATATTGGCCAGTAGATGGATGGGTTTGGTGAGCTCGTGGTGGTGATGGAGGGTGGGATTTACCTCCCACTCCAGGGGTTCCTCATCGGGAATCCCCTGAGAAAAGTCTGTGCAGGCTCTGAACCAGCAGTGAGACCAGCGGGACTCGCTGCCTTCGCTCTGCAGGTGTTTATTATTTCTTTATCTCAGTTCAGGTGACAACAGGCCCTGCACCTTCAGTGAATGTGCCAGAAAGACACAAAATGGACGATTTCAAGGGTTTTTATGCAGATCCCTTATCCAATTGAGTTTTACAACATACCTAACATGTACTATATTTTAATTTTTTTACCAATTCCTAATTATTCTTCAGTCACGGAACATCTGCATTGTGACTTTGTCTGACCAATCACTGAGCCACCAACACTGCAGAAAATGGAGCAGATGAAGAAGAAAGTAGAAACTTTTGAGTCAGCACCCAAAATCCTCCATCTTGTTCCAACTACTACCATGCTAAAAAACCCCAAAATCTACTTTTTCACCCTGTGATAAACTATGATATTATCTACTTTATACATCAACAAAACTCAACTTCTCACAAAGTCCTGGAAGCTTTTTCCATGGCCAAGGACTAAAAGCTGTGCTCTCCTGGGGAATAAAACCACTCAGGACAGGCACAGGAGATTTTCCTGTGTGCTGGATTCCCACAGTGGAAAGGAAGAGGGCACTCAGAGTGTGCAGCTGCAGAGTTCACATCTGGATAAAGGTGGGAATCAGCTCTCCTTTATCTCAGAGTGGCTGACCCTCGTGGCTGATCAGGATCCTGTACTTGCATCTTCTGCTGCTGCTTTTTCCCCTCTTAATTTCCTTCTGCAGGAGAGCTCTGACTGGAGGGATGGCGGGTGAGTGGAAAAGGCAGAATTAGGAGGCTCTTCTGAGTCAGCAAAGGCACCTCAGCAGTAAAAATAACGCTGAGAAGCAAAAATTTTCTTACGAGGGCATTCCCACCTTCCTCCTGCGCTGACTCGGGAAACCGTGAGAATTCGGAGGGAGGCAGAGCCATGCAAATAATAAATACCAGTAATGCATTCGTGTTTGGGGAATATGGGCAATGCCCGGCCCTAAAACTGCGATTCACAGGGGAAGGGAGAGCCAGGAAACACCTACAGGTCTAAAGAAGCTGAGAAATCATCCCCGAGTTACGCAGGGACACCAAAACAATTTGGAGCTGGAGCTCTCATGGATTTCAGCATCGTTCTAGGTGCAAGTTAAACTCTTCTCACAACCTTCTCCAGCAGGAAGTCTGGTATTATGGATGAATAATTCACTTAGGGTTCTGTTTTTGTACAAGGAGTAATGAAGCACTTTTCAGTCCTGATAATTAAAGTACTAAGAGATGTTAGCCAACAATAATTTTTTTTTTCAGGAAGGCAGGAAAACTTAATTTATCTGCATCTAGATCTCTGTGCTGCTCTGTTCCCAATTAAAAATGTATTTTGGGAGAAAAATGTGGGGATTTTTTTCCCCACCACCAGATTATTTCTGATTTTAACCATGCTGTACAATCATTCTGTTTCTTAGTAATATATTTCCTTTTATTTCTCAGAAGGAAAGCAACAGACAGCTTAAAAACACAGTGAAGCAATGTTTATCCCAAGGGCATCATATTAACATTTCTTGCAGCACTAAGTGTTTGCAGTTCTCTGATGAACAGCTTTCGTTTTTTTACTTGGAAGCTAAAAAAAAGGGCAATAAAACTCTCAGTGGGCAATTGGTTGATAGGACCCAGAGCTCTGGCATTTGCCAATGGAAGCAGCAGACAAATCTGAGGGGAAAGAGAGAAGTGATTTGTTCCAAAGGAGTCAATATTGCTGCTACAGGAGCAGGAGGGCAGTGTGGGCTCAGAGAAAGGTGAGAATTCCTCAGCAGCTCGGAGTGAGAGAGGCTGGAAAAGGCTGATCCAGGCCCTGAGTTCATGCTGAGTGTGAAAGCATGAATATTTTCCTAGCTTTATCCGTGGACTGGAATAAAACCAATCCAGGTTATTCCCAATGGTTGTTTCACTCTGGAACCCAGAGCAGGGTGAGTTCAGGGCACAGAGACAAGCCCAGGTCTGTTCCTCTCCCTGCTCCCCTGGACACACCTGGGTGAAATCTGTCCCAGCATCTTCCCCTTCCTCTGATCTCAGGACACCACGCTCAGGAGCTGCTCTGCAAAATGCCTGACATTTTTATCATTTCACTTTAATTTTTCTGAATCCACAAAGACCTGGGATGAGGGAACGAACTGCCCCAGCTCCAAAGCTCCCTCTGGATATGCTGCTTGGTGGATTTATTTCCCCATCAGCAGATCAGCTCTTCCTCCCTCCCAAACACTCGGCTTAGAAAGTAAAACCATCCAGGTGAATTTTTGTTCCTGCTGTAGATGGGCCTGTCCAGCTCCCAGCAGCAGAGGCACAATTCTGCTCCATGATATTTTAATCTGGCCATGCCGTGGAGAAACCAATGGCTCTTAATTCTGTTTGTCCATGTGCCCTTTCCAGCATGTGCTTCTGTAAACATATTCAGAGCTCATAAAACGTTAATTAGGAATAAAATAAAATAAATAAGGCAATAATCTGAGCTTTCCAGTCCCTTTTGGCCCAGAGGACGTGCCTGCTGTTAACTATTTCCAGGCCGTTCACAAAAAGGCAAAAAATTTACCAGAACAAGAGTTCTTATTCAATACCTTTTTTTTTTTTTTTACGATGCAATGAAAAAAAAAAAGAAACACAGCCCAGTAAATCATATAATTAACACAAGCTTGGTGCTCGGCGTGTGAAATTAACCCAGGGAATAAACAAGTGGCTGGGTTAATCCCAGCAAAACTCCCGCCGAGCTCCCGATGTGCGGGCGCTGGGACGCGGCCTCTCCCGGCCTAGGGCAGGGTGGTGCCCACTCTGCCCTCCCCAGAGGGATGGACACGGCTGAGCTGCAAATCCTGGGAGATTTTTGGGTCCTCTGTGGGTGTTTTGGTGTTGTCTTGGTTTGTGGAGAGGGGACAAAGAGCAGGGGGGATTTGCGGGTGAGCGCTGTGCAAAATCCTGTGGGAGGCGATTTCTGTCCCTGAGGGGTTTGTGGCGGGAAGAGCCCCAAAGGAGTGAGGGGAAGACGAAAGAGAACGAGGGAAGGATCATAGAACAGAATCAGAGAATTGTGGACGGGTTTGGGTTGGAAGGGACATTAAAGTTTCACCCCCTGCCATGGCAGGGACACCTCTCACTGTCCCAGGCTGCTCCAAACCCATCCGGCCCGGCCTTGAGCACTGCCAGGGATCCATGGACAACCACAGCTTCTCTGGGAATTCTATCCAGGGCCTCCTCACCCTCACAGGGAGGAATTTCTTCCCAATATCCCATCTATCCCTGCCATCTGTCAGTGAGAAGCCATTCCCCCTTGTCCCGTCCCTCCATCCCTTGTAGTTTCCTTTGGAGAGCACCAAATTTCCAAAAAGCCCATCCGTGGTCTCACACACACAGAGACCTCCCCAGCCAGAAAACATCAGCTGCTTCTGAACAAAAATTAAAAATGCTTTGCACTTTACCGTCAGTAAAGCAGAGCTGGAAATGAGAATACTGAAGTTACCATCCACATTTAATAGGTATTTTATCAAGGTGCATTCTTGATTTTGGGGAGATTCAGTGTTGCAATGAAGTAGAAATTGATTTTTGAAGAGCTGGAGGAATTAATGTAATGATTTGCAGCCAGCCAAGCTAGAATATTTGTGAATTAGCATTCAGGTTTCTGCCTGAATCTGACTGAAAATGTAGTGAGTTTGTGGCTTGTTTTTCAGCCTGTTTGTACTGCAAGGGAAGGGTCAGCTCTTACTGCCAATTTTTGGTTGAGGATTTTGCTGTTCTTTCAAACCCAATTGTAGAACACAATGGTCTTCTTGGGGGCTCCTGACCCTTTTTTTGAGCTTAATCTAATGAAATTCACAAATGCTGAACCCATTCCTGGTTTCTCAGAAGTCATCCAGATGAAAATTTCAGTGCTCACCGAAAGGATTTGAAGGACCCCAAACAACCAGGCTCCTACACTTCAAACCCTCTCAATTAGACCAATATTGGAGCTGATATGAGCAGAAATTTTCCAGAGAAAACTGCTCTGAAGGATCCCTGTGGAGTTCTGCGGGACTGGAGCCTCAGTGCCTGCTGCCAGCCTCAAGTAATGATGTAAAAGTGCCTGCCCAACATAAAGATTTATCAAATGCTTGGACAGGCTGGGCTGGTGATGGCTCAGCTGAAGTTTAGTGGTTTGCTTTTTAAAACCCTGTTAGTCAGGCAAAAGGAGCAAAAGTTGGTCTGTAATTTACCCCACATTAATTGGATTCTAAAGAAAGACTTCTGCCTCAAATCCAGGTTCCTGATGGGCACCTATCATTAATCTCAGAAAAAGACAAAACCAAGGAGACTGAATTGTCTTTTTTTTTTTTTTTTTTTTTTTTTTCCTGAGAATTACTCCATCTTCTGCAAGGGTGCAGAAGCAAACTCTGAGCTGTGGAGCCTTGGGTCAAACCACAGCAGCAGAAGCAGAGAAGTGGAGGAACAGCACAGGGGAAAGTTTATTTTCTCATTACTCATTTCTGTGTGGACAAACTGCAGCACCAGCAAGAATTCACCAAAAGGCTTCTAAGGGATGACCAAACGTCTGTGATGAAACGTTTAATACAAAGTGGCTGTTCGAAAGAAGGAAGAAAGAGAAAAGAAACCACACATATACACACATAAAATCCATTTCCAGAGTGAGTCAAGAAATTTAAGAAGCCAAATATCTTAATGTACTTATTTGTTTGTTCTCTGGCTCAGTTTCTAATATGAGGGATAAAAAAATTAAAGGTTTTTACAATGTCCAAAGGGGAAAAGCTGGGATCTGGGCTGCATGAGTGCTACCATGTACAATAAGATCATTAAAACTCTTTGCAACCAGGTTCCCTCCCATTTTCAGTGCAAAATTTCAGCATTCAGAGGGAGGAAACAAATCCACCAAGGGAGCAGCCATTCTGAAAAGAGTTTCCTGCATTGCTGTGGAGCTCAGTGTCTTCCTCAGCATATGCACCACCTTCCTTTGCATCCTTTTTTTATTTTCCTTTTCCTGCTAACAGCTTATCTTCAACAGCCTTCTAAAAACAGAGCCCAGGGGATGGCACAGAGGCAGCAGTCAGCACTTCATCCTCCCCTGGAGGGGCCCAGAACCTTGGCTGTGCTCTGGGAAGGGTATCAGGTGCCACAGGAAACCGGGAAGAGCTTTGGAGAACGGGGAGGTGTCTGCAAAATGAGAAGTGCTCCCACTTGAGCAGCAGGTGAATGTCAGACATCAAGGGCCGTGAGCTGGCTTTGCTTTCCTTTCCTTCCCCGATTTATATCGGGGAAGGCTGATTGCAAGGACTGACTGCAGGCAGGAGGAATTTGT